>JANHFP010008775.1:0-14096 GCA_032468135.1 Calamaria suluensis | reverse complement strand
ATTTAGACAGAAATTAAATGAAGAGAGAGGAATGAACTAAAAATTTCAGTTTTATGAATATGGGAATGCTGAAAGTTTGGCCATCAGCTTAAAATTATATAAAATAATACATTTAATGGATGTATATCTTAGGAAAGTGTTTAAATTAGGTGATTTGGAAAGCTTAATAGTGTGAACGGAGTATCCCTTCCCCAAGCATTAAAGCGGCCAGAATGTTTGGAAGTGTCATAAAATTGTTTCAAAGTCCAGTTGTCACTCTCAAGAATTCCAGTGAAGTGAAAAACAGCAGGGCAGACTTCTTTTCAATGTTTTGCACATCTCTAACACTGTAGTAACCATTCCATCTTCTGTATATTTTTCAAGTTATATGCCATGGGTATTACTAGAAAAACAACCAATTTGGTTTCCTTTGTCAACCTATAGCTACATCAATAAAAAATGTTCCCTTTCTCTCTGCAGGTACTTAGAGTTGTTCGACTTATCAAGATCTCTCCTGCCCTGGAAGATTTTGTATACAAGATTTTTGGACCTGGAAAAAAGCTTGGGAGTTTAGTTGTATTTACTGCCAGTCTATTAATTGTAATGTCAGCCATTAGTTTGCAAATGTTCTGTTTTGTGGAAGAACTAGACAGATTTACCACATTTCCAAGGGTAAGTTAAAAATTCCATTGCAACCAATCGGATTATGGCTGTTTAGAAATGGCTTTATACTGTAATCTTATTAATGCCAGTTCTTTGACTTCTGTGAGAAAAGATTTTGTTGCAAGATCATTCTGCCTGAATTATTAGTTTCAACAGTAATCCTCCACTGTCACACAAAAAGAGCTGCGTCAGAACACTATATATTATGGCAGGGTGAGAACCCACTGTAATACCCAGCAAGCTAAACAACTGGAGAGAAGGTACCTACATGAACAACTCAGGCAGAATGGGCACCCACAAGCATTTATTACAAGATGCCTGAGCAACACACAAAGAAGGAGAGAAAGGAAGAAAGAAGGTGAAATAACAAGTATACGGCACACCCTTGCATAAATCAAAAACATGTCAGAAACAATAGAACATAGCTTTCAAGATCTGCAAGTGGGCATCATGCACCACCTATACGAGGACAAATCATCCATTGCAAAAATCTCTTGGAGGTAGGAGATCCCCTGCATGGATTGCCCCTGTGATTATGTAGGACAGATGGGAAGGAAGCTAACCACCAGACTGAAAGAACACAAGCAAGTGGTCAGACAAAGAGACCCAAATTTATTGGTAGCCTCACATTGCAATGAACAAGGACTTGCATTCAGTTTTGCACCTACTAAGATTGTTGGCCATGCAAGTACAAAGACAGCCAGGGAAATGATTGAAGCCTGGGAAACAAGTCTTTGTCAGTTAGCAGGAGTGCTGGCTTACCACTGATTAGGTGCTTAGGAGTCAAGGGCGTGGCAGCACAAGGAAACAACAGCCAATCATCAGTCATCAACATCGATCAACCAATAAGAAGGTACCACATAAATACAACTGATAGAATAACCGAAAGCACATATTCCAGTAAAGAGAAATTCTCTGAAGATGGGCTCCATCACATCTCAGAAGAATAAACATCTGATCCAGATGACCAACTCAGATTTGATCTTGCAACATTATCCATATTTGCCTTTATTCATAATGCAGCAACATATCACTAGCTTTTCTGTGCCCCATATAGGTTTTACATTTGATTTACCATTTGTAATGTTTTACATTCCTAGAGTGTTGTGGTGTGAATATGCCATAGCTAAACATTGCCTGTCCCAAATGTGCTTCTCAAGAGGCAACTGGACTTTCTGGTTTTTCTTTGAAAACATTTCGCTTGTCATCCAAGAAGCTTCTTCAGCTCTTAAAAAAGACCCCAGAAACTCCATTTGCCTCTTGAAAAAGCACCTTTGGATGACTGAGAATCTCCATAGATGCTAAACATTGCCTGTTTTTCTTTTTTATTTCTGAAGGTTTTCGTTATTATGGGTTTTTGGGTTTTTGTTCTTTGGGCGGGGAGGTGTTCAAAATAGCTGTGTTGCCCTGTGGAAACAATTCACCAATTTTGTTCTTTGTGCCTGCAAAAAAAAAATCTTACAAAAAATTATGCCACCAAAATTAATAGCTTTGTTGTCACATACTGAGTGCTTCATATTTTCCTCATACCTACAGTAGAATACCTATATTACACATAATTGATTTTCCCTTTTAGAGCTATGATTTCTTGGTTGGAAACAGTATGGATGTGTTGCTTCTGCTAAAACTTGTAGTGTCTAATCACATAAATATCTCAATCAAGCTATATCAATGCTAAATGCTGACCACTTATATTCCATAAGTCATTTGAGAAATATGTAAATCCATTGATAATATAAGACTGATCTCTTTCATTGTTTATAATGATGACTCTAGGCATAAATATGGTTTAGATAATGTGTGTACAGCAGAATAAAAATGGGAAATCAGTTGGTAATTGATCTAATGAACTTGTTTGAATGAAAATAATGCCGTTTTCTTAATCTGCTTGTCTAAACATATGTAAATTAAAGGCACAAATAATATAAATCAGCTTCCTATTATTGCTGTTTCATATTTCTACACTGTTGATTTGGTCAATTAAATTGTAATAAATAAAAGCATCTGATAGATAAATGTAAGAATTGATAGTATATTTTTAATTAGAGCAGAAACATAAGCAAAATATATAATTCTTACAGGAGAGTTTCATTTCCAATTTAAAAACTAATATATTGGTATAATTGAACCTGAACATGCAAGGTTGCATTTGTTGATCACTTCTAGACTGAAAAGTATAATTGTTTTCAATAAATTCTCCAACTTTATTAAAATTTATAATTTATTAAAATCAATGTACAAGTCAAATTACTAGCTAAATATAAATAGAAAGGTCTTACCAAAGAAACTTCCAAATGAAAATTTCAAAATAGTTAACTAAAAAATAGCCTTTTTTCCCTAAAGATATAAACCATGTGAATACAATTTTGTCATTGCAGAATTGTTGGTAATCTTGATATATAGATTGGGAAATTCTTTAGACTTTTAAGTCATATTTGAGGGTTTTTAAAATTATTTTATTTTATTTATTCAAAAGATTAAGAACCAACATCCAAAATGAAAGAATTGAACAGAACTAAACAAAAATTGAAAAATGAGAATTTTAAAAAACACAAAAGACAAAATCATATATTATCTCCCCTAGTCCAGCACTGAAAAATCTATTGCAAGAATAATTGCTTCTCTCCTTGCGAAGCAAGTCCAGAATTTATAAGCTTGTACATCTATTTGTAACCCAATTAACCTGTCATACATTACATATATGAAATATAAAATAATTAACATCTGAGGCTAACATTGTAGGTCGCAAATTCCTATTGATTAGAATTGCCTACTTACTCTTAAGTTTCTTACTTTTTAATGTCTCTTTTAGTTTGGAAAATTGTCACATGGCAATTTCTTTCCTTGCTTCTATTTCAGTAGAAGATTAGCATAGCTTTTGTTTGTTTTTTAATCTCATTCACACCTTTCCCTTTTGCAGAATAAGGAGGATTACATTTAAACCAAGTAATGAATAGAAAATTAACATAATAACAATGAGGTGTGGCAGCAGGATACTAAAATGAAATATGAAATAATTTAGAAATGATATATCCCATCATTACTTTAGAATGGTGGTGTTTGTTAATATCCTCCAGGGTGTCACATTATTCTAATACCAATGCTGTATCAGTATACCTTCTGCCTTTCCCTACTTTTCCAAAAAGCTGCTGGGAATTCTTTTATGATTGAGTTTTGATGTAGCCACTTATTTTTATAAATAAATAAACCACTCATTTTGTTATCTGTACAGTTAAAGTGACAGAAAAATGTATGTATTTTAAAAGAAATGTAGAACTAGATTCTAGGTGAATGAAGAAGTGCAATCCTGCTGATTTGTGTGCCATAAATGTGAGAATAGAACTGAAAATGGTTTTCCAGATTATTATTTTTTAGTTCAGTTCTGGGCCCGACTCAGAGTAACATCCTCCTTGTTTAACAGATTGTAGCAGTGTTTTTCAGACTGGACAAGTTTAAAATGTATGGATGTCAACTCCCAGAATTTCCCAGCCAATATGGAGAATTTGGCTGTCTGGGGAATACAGCAACTTGAAGTCCACACATCTTAAAGCTACCCAGGTTGGGAAACACAGAAATATAAAGATAGAGAATTGCCACTTAAAATCTTCTGGAATGGGTAGCCATATTAAATCAAATAATGCAAGTTTCTGTAGGTCTTGACATATCAAGCCAATGGCAGCAGAAGACTGCATATCCAAACACTCATTATGGACAAATGTTTTGGGTTCCTAGATGAAAGGCAAGAGGAAGACAGGCATTTTAGTTGGACACAGTACCATTCCCCTCTAAGGAAAAGCAAACTTAAAATGGTCAGCATGTTCTGACATGGAATTTTTTGCTCTAGATGCCAAAAGACTTAGCAGAAAGAAGAATTGATTATCACATCCATTAATGTTGCTGAAGTACAAGCCCTGTAGAAACATTATATGTTTTTAGGAGAAAATGAGAAAAGGCAGACCACTTTTATTTCCTAATGCCTCTAAATTCCATGCTTTCACATGGTATCTTGACAAACACGACACAAATAGAAGCTTATGGTTGCCATGGCTACCATCTACAGCATTCTCTAGCCCATTTTTCTCAGATTGCAAGGTCTCTTATATTTCATTTTCAGGTGAAAGAGGGCTTTTGAGTTCCAATTTTATAAAGATAATATTTGTTCTTTTCCTTTTTCCTTGTTTTTTTAATTATTGAAATTATGGTTGATAATGATATGGTTGAACTAAAAATGTGGAACATGTCTTGCATTTTTAAACTGTCCTAAAAACTTAGTATTTTTGTGCATTGTGCCTTTTGTGTTGGGGAAGAATTTTTTTATGAGACATAGTTACTTCAGGAAATAGAGATTAATATTCTGATTAATGTCACACTCAAAAATTTGAAGCTTCCCCTAAAAGGGGAGGAACCTAAAAAATTGAGATTTTTTTCCCAAGGCTTTTTTTTTTTTAGAAAATGGATGTGATATATATTTTAAAAGCCATTTTTAATATCCTTGCTTTAAACATGAGATGGTTAAAATATGAAATAAAGGTGTGAAACATATACATATAAATATAAAAATAGATCACAGAGATCAAGAATATCTATTCTTCAGAAATTCGTGAAAATTATAAAATGTTATAAAAAATGCAGGATCCAAGATTGAAACTTCTGATTATGCTTTAGATTCAAAAAAATGAAACTGACTAGACTGGTCTACAAATTTTGGGAAATTATCAATCTTCAAGATAAAATGTGTTAATTTTACATATTTTGATTAGATTAATTAGGAAACATGTAATAAAGGTGCTGGTTTGCTAAACTTTTCAAGATATTTCACAATAAAGATTTATACATAGGTAAAAACAAAGGAGGGAGGTGTTTAATAATCATGATGCCTCATAACGTCTTGACAAAGTACAGTAGAACAGTGAAAATGGTACCAAATGGAAGTATATAAATTTATCTTCTCTTTCAGAACAGCAAGGCAGATGACTATTAAAAACAGATGGAAAATTTGTTTAGCTCCTTTAACGCAGGGGTCACCAACCTTTCGGACCTCGGGGACCGCTAAATTCATAATTTTAAATCCTGTGGACCACTTATATGATTTTTAAAAAAAGATAAATAATATTTAAAAAGGTAAATGTTTCCCTCGCAGATATGTGCTAGTCGTTCCTTTAGTGCAACATAAAAAACTCAAATACTTTTTCTGCGGACCACCACCAAGCATGTCACTGAAAATTTACTTCTTGCAATCACATTTAGACTATTTCCCTTTGAACTGTGGGGCAGTGAGTGATGAGCACGGGGAAAGATTCCACCAGGATATCGCAGTCATGGAGAAAAGATACCAAGGGAAATGGAGTCTGCCCATGCTTGCTGATTACTGCTGGAATCTCCCCAGGGATGATCCTACTGCAGTTCAGAAGAGAACAGCCAAAAAGCGCAGTTTGGATAGTGAGAAAAGATGGAACCTTGTCATTTAATATGATCTTAGGGCTTGTCTGTTTTTCATGCAAAAAGCATGAAAATGTTACATGAAAAGCCAATAAATGAATGGAAAGTTATGTTATCGGTATCAATAGAAGGATAAATTTATAGTGATTCGTGTGGCACCATTCTCACTGCTATGTCACATTTTGCAGAAAGGTTATGGAGCATTATCACACATCCCCTTTGCAATTTTGAATTATTTTGATGCAATTTTGACCTGGAGCTGTATCTTGGTATTTGGAGGTAATTAATACTCAGGACTTAAGTTTCCTTTATTAGTGACACAATTATAGTAAAATTGAGCTACTTCTTCCTTGTAGACCAGTGTAATGTTTAATATGATGGGAATATATTCTTTCTGGTCTCCCCTTTTTTCTTTCCCTCTATATTAATGTTTTCTCAATCTGTTTGATGTGATCAAATATGAATGTCAAAAAACCAAGGTGGCAGTCACAACCATATAATCAAAGCCTTTTATTCATGCATTACAAGAAACAACTTATTTAATAGCATAGCGGTGGCCACCATCCTGACATTTTTGACCCCACTCTTCAGACAGTGATCCAAAGACTGAGGAAAGAAGTCTGAAGATACCAGGGCATGAAACAAGTTCTGTTCTAGCTTTTCCATGATCTGATATCTGACAAGTCATACATTGCAGCTAAAAGTAAAAAAGTTGCTGCCATGATGAGTAGTATTAACTAAACTTAAAAACAATTAGAATAAATCTGAAGGGTTCTTCAAACATATATACTGTACACACACAATTTAATTTTAAAAAAATCACTCTATTTGCATAAATCTCCAGGTCTCATTTTCACAGCTGTTAGTAGTTCTGACAGCAAGATAGCTACATTTCTGATTCCTTTTAGCATAACTGGTGGGAAGTATATCAACTAAAAATATCTTGCTCTGAAAGAAAGATTGCTACTTTCCAAAGTTAACATCACTGTATACAGCCGTATTATCTTAAAACTAATGTTTTTTTCCCCCAATGCAGAGGTTGTCACTTACAGGAAACATCTTGGAACGCTGTTAGAATGAATCACATTATATAAATGCTGGTTTTGATTTTCTTAGACAAAAAGATGCATCTCCATTTAGTACCAGAACCAGATAGTTACTACCAAGAAATAATGTAAACGATATTAGTCTTCTTTTCTGTTTTACTATGTGAGATATTCAGATCTGTAGAACAGTTTAGACTATTGTATGTTGGTTTGACCTTGAATCACATTATGATCTGCATTCAAAAATACAGAGTTGAGTTCAGACTTGGTGTTTAACATCTGAATGGAGGTCTTATGATCATCTGGATGTGGTATCTATGACATAAATATGAGAATAGAAACCGCCCCGAGTCTACGGAGTGGGGCGGTATAGAAATGCAAACAATAAATAAATAAATAAATAAACTAGAGAACTTTTTCCCCCATCTGAGGAATAATACATGGAACCCGCTGGTGAAACATAGTCTGCTAGTTATAGATACCTTTAGGAACGGCACTAAACTATGCTCTTACATGTGTACTTCTGAAATTCGGTGGTGCTCCTTGGATTTTACAAAGTTTTATTGCTGTGATGTGGTTTGGATTAAAAAAACATGATAAAGATATGGTGTTTTGGGAGATATTGGGAGGGACACCTGCTAAAAAACAGAAGCATTCATTTTCTACCAATAATACCATCAGAGCAGTGTACAAATACTTTCTACAATACTACAATCAGATTGTTCCTACAAGCATAAGCCTGGTGTTATTGTGGAGCCTTACAGTGTTTGCTTATTTCAGTAAAGGATGTCTAACTGGCTTGTTTGTTTATGTTTTGATCTAGGCTTTCATGTCAATGTTTCAAATTCTGACACAGGAAGGATGGGTGGATGTCATGGATCAGACTCTCAATGCTGTGGGTCACATGTGGGCACCAGTTGTTGCTATTTACTTTATTTTATATCATCTTTTTGCTACCCTGGTAAGTTGCATGCACCATATATGCATATTTTGAATTTTTGAAACATATTTCAGGCCAACTCCTGAATGCAAAACTAGCTCATCTAGCGTGACATTGTCAGTAGACCTCCAAGGACACCAAATATGGGTTCTATCACGAGGTTACATGCTAAGTAGATGGGCTTGCAGGGCAGAAACAATTCAAAGGAAGAATGACTGTTCCTCTACTGATTGGTTCTCCCATTCAGTTGGTTCAATTAAGCATTTTAAGATTACTTTTACCAAAGAAAAATGGTCAGGGAGAGAGCTGCCAGTAACGAGGAACTTTCTTTTTGATTGATACTTGCTTTTCTCTATTTCTTGAATATTATACCAAGCGCAGATTGGAAGTCACTATTTCCCAAGATAACTTCTAGTTTTCCCTTGTGTTGCGTTCCTACAACTTTTTGGCATTGCCAGAATCCTCCTTCATTGCCTGCTTAGAGATACTCAGCTGTTGAGTTAGGGTCTGGTCATCACTTTTAATTTTATTATATGAAGTTTTTGCATTTGAATACTATTGTTTTGCATTTGAGTACTATTTAATATGATTGTTTTAATTTATTACTGTCACTTTGAATAAAGATTGCTACTTAGATCCCAGGAATGGATACCCATTGAGGCAAATATCTGTGCAGAATTCTTTGGCAGAGACAGCTTGCCTTTTTAACTCATTGATTTTCACTTGTCAATAAAGGCAACTACTTTAATTCTTGAAAAGAATCTGGAGTTCAGATCTGTAATGTGGTGATCTGTGTTTACAAAAAATACATGGTGCTTTTAAATAAGATCATGCTTCTTCTTTAACCTAATAGACTATTTATTAACATCCTGAAACGGCGGTATATAAATCAAATTAATAATAATAATAATAATAATAATGAAGCAAAAACACATGTTTATTAAGCAAAGTTTTCTACAGTTTCATTGCATTGCAATCTTCCCATAGCTGTAATTAAGCAGGAAGCTAATAAAAGACTTGGGGAAACAGCTGATAATTAGAGGTTAGTACAGTGCTTCTCTATTTTATGATGTCCGAATAAGGATATGAAAAATGTCATGGTATGGGATACTAACATCAGAACAAACCAACAATTAATTTCATATATAGATAGAACACATTGAAGGGATGCAATTTTAGCAGGTCTTCATTGCTTTACATTTCTGGGATGTGGAACAGGTGCTTTTTATAAAAAAGGAAGTGTCCAATTCAGTGGAACATATGTGAAAACAATCTCATTAAAAAGACGGAACATAAGGGCTGATGGGGTTATATGGTACAGATTTGACAATTACAACAACAGTTTCTATTGAAAGCAACTATCCAATTCATTAAGGGAAGAATTATTCCCTTTTTAGTCTAATGTATAGTTATCTGTGATCTAGGCAGAAATTGAGTTTTCTAGAGTTTATATTCTCTTCTATCCTTGAGACCCATAGCCTTCTAAGGAGTACAGATTTTCCTGCATCCCTTTCCAACATACATATTATCCAAGGAGGTTCAGATTCATACATTAATAATACCGCTATTCAGAGGTTGTTGGCCAGGGGATCAGAGGGAATAAATGCTGAAAAATACCTTAATGCAAGCTCCAACCCATTTACATGCACATTGTGACATCACATGGGGCATGGTGGCTCAGTGGCTAAGATGCTGAGCTTGTCGATCGCAAGGTCAGCAGTTCAAATCCCTAGTGCCACGTAACGGGGTGAGCTCCCATTACTTGTCCTAGCTTCTGCCAACCTAGCAGTTTCGAAAGCAAGTAAAAAAGGCAAGTAGAAAAAATAGGGACCACCTTTGGTGGGAAGGTAACAGCATTCCGTGAGCCTTTGGCATTTAGTCATGCCCACCACATGACTAAGAAGACATCTTCGGACAGCGCTGGCTCTTCGGCTTTGAAACAGGGATGAGCACCACCCCCTAGTTGGGAACAACTAGCATATATGTACAAGAGGAATCTTTATCTTTACCTGTGACATCACACAAGTACATATGAAAGGGACAGAATTTGCATCGGGTTGATCCAACAATGTTATTATCCTTTTAACAAAATGCCTAGAATCTGAGGCTATACCTGTCATGATTAATAGTTATTTAGGAGTCCTGTAAAACTTCAGTAACCAAACAAAAAAAAAAAGCTCTAGGAAATAGTGACAGAGACACAAGCAATAAAACAGCAGGAAAACGTTGCAGCAAATGATAACTTTCCGAACTCAGAACAAGAAGGCGGGTAAAGTTCAAAAGTGCTAATTGTATGCAGTTGGAAACAGATTCTGTAGAGAGCTGAGAGAAATGAATAGTTTTCACAGCAGAGGCTAAGATAGAAGTTACATTTGAAAAGCAAAAACTGTGTTAGAAGTGAAGTCTATTATTAAAACTCAAAAGGGGATGGTGAAGTTAAATAATAAGCCGAGGTTTAACTGTTCTTTTGTGATAAATGCTCTAGACTAGTTTTTGACATTCGGTAAAAATCTTCCTTCTATGCCTGTCGTCAGCCATAGAAATGGGAAAGAATCATCCTAAACTGCCCTGCATTTTGCACCCAAGGCACAATTCTTTGATCAAATCTTGGAACAGCTATTCATTAGAATTTTAGCTGGAGCAGTGGCTGAAGGAGGGTTGAACTATTACTGAGGAACGTGTGCATGTATTTACGTACTGTATGGTCTACATGTTTCTTTATATATACACAATCCATAAAATCCCTATCTAGAAATCCAAATAGACTACAACTATATCTCTTCTCTATTTTGGATGTTTTCTTCATATTTACTTCACTATAAAAGTATATTAATTTATTAAAAATATTAAGTATACAGTTCTGTTGTTTTTTTTTAATTTTGTAGATTCTGCTGAGCTTGTTTGTTGCAGTTATTCTAGACAACCTGGAACTTGATGAAGATCTAAAGAAACTTAAACAAGTAAGGTTGTTCGTGTCGGATGTTATATATACCAAAGCTCTACTATTTTCAGTTCAATTCATTTTTCTCTTGAAAATGTAGATGCCATCTTCAGAAAGTAAAATAAGAGCTGTGTATAGTATACTAAACCTTGATATGCCTAAATATTAAAGATCAGTTGAGGAGGAAGTGGAAGGATATCCTATGATTATATTTGTTGACCATTCAATTACTTATTTTCAGTTGTGCTTAGCACAATACTATATCATATTTATCAAAATAATTACTTGAGAATCCAAGCGAGAGTATAATTTCACATTTCCTAAGAACATTAAGCTTGGTGCCTATGGAAAGATAGGCTGCGGACCTGCCTGAGCAGATTGTAAATACGATGCTCCTTCCTCTCCCTCCCTTCTTAGCCCTCTCTCATCATCAGGATGATCTAGCTGCCAATCAAACAGCAAAACTGGGCAGCAAGAGGGAAGAAGACAGGATGGCTGCCTGGGAGCTCTGCAGCTACAGGATGCATGAGGAATTGCTTGAGCAAAGTCAAGACCTGGAATAAAAATAAAACCAAAAACTAGAGAGAGGCAGCCCTCTGTTCCTACCGCAGTTTCCTAAACATTAAGGAAAATAAATTAGGGTTTCCACTGAGCAAATCACTCTAAAATATAGTGTATTACAAAAAAAAAACTTTAGCCTTATCTTGGCCCAGACAATTATGATCCCAGAATAACGGATCTTTTTATGTTATGCCTAACATGTTTATAGTGAGATAGATATGAGACTGGAGCTTTTAGTCATTCCATCCTCAAATATTTGATATGAGACATTAAGCAGAGCCTTCTAAGAAATCAAATGGTAAGAATAAGTCTAAAGTTTGCATGCTTTTTTTTTTGACTGGCCCCAAACTCCATTGCAAATTTAAATCCTAGGATTGATCAAATGGTGCTTTATTTCATAGAGTGTTGGTTTTCACAGCTGGTCTTTATTGGTGAAATAACTTGCAGGTAATGCCACATGAAAAAGCAACAGAATGGCTAGAGAAACATCAGTGGTTATTCATTGTTTCACACATTATTGTTCAGTGCTTTCTGAAGGCTTATGATCTTCAGAATGCAGAGTGCATTATAACATCATGATACAAATTCATCTTTTCCTGAAGCCAAAATGCATGTTTCAAGATTTGCCCTCTTTACCCCTCTCCTGAAGACACCTATTTCAAAGTCATTACCCACTTTTGTATATCCAGTTCACATTCTTTTTGGAAAGATCTGTCTTCTTACATAACCTCTCATACCTCTTTCCTATTACTATTGCATTATATATGGATGACTCAAATACAATTTTTATACAGTTTTCCATTTTTATGCTGCAGTGCCTATAATCATATGTAACAACACCATCATTTAAACATAGTTTTTCTCTTTATATAATAGCTAATTTTAGTCAATAATTTTTTTCAAAATATTTTTTTCAACTTTTTATAAAAGTGGGCACAGATTTGACATACAATAATCTTATATTTCCCAATATGGTTGTCTTTTATGCTTTTAGTTATCATTTTCTACACATACAGACGGACACACACAAGTTGCTTAGTGATTCTGCTTGATACCCTACCAATTTGTGAAATTACACCCAACACTCCTTCCACTGTACATGGCTCAGAATAAAGTGAAACAAATCATAGCCACAGCTGCCAGTACAGGAATACATCATTTGCATGTATAAATTCCCCAATGATGCCACTTGACATCATTTCTTAAAGTATTCTAGATATTAGAGTTAGGAAACAGTTGAGCTGAAGTTTGGCCCTTAAAAACCTCCAAAGTCCATTATAGAGGGGTCTAGCATCACTTTTATTGGGGGGGGGAGTTATATTATGTTTTTCTATTGCACCTCCTTTCTCTGTAGATGAATATAAATATAACCAATACAATTTAAGTCTTAGCTATCTCTTGTTCAAAAATTAGCTAATCACAAATAAGTCCCACCTTTGGAATTTATATACCATTAGCAGAGAACGTGTCAGTTTCCTTCGGTTTGATTCCAATGTGCAAATAGTGTCCTTTATCTATTGAGAGTCTGATTGCCAGTTAATAATAAGAGTAGACTTTTAGCCTACTGCAGTTATAAACAAATAGGCCACAGCTAAGTCATGAGAGGGATGTGGTGGCTCAGCTGGTAAGACAGCTGAGCTTTTCGATCGGAAGGTCGGCAGTTCAGCGGTTCGAATCCCTAGTGCTATCTAACAGGGTGAGCTCCCGTTACTTGTCCCAGCGTTCTGTGCGCCTTTGGCATTTAGTCATGCCAGCCACATGACCATGGAGACATCGTCAGACAGCACTGGCTCTTCAGCTTTGAAACGGAGATGAGCACCGCCCCCTAGAGCCAGAAACAACTAGCGCATATGTGCAAGGGAAACCTTTAGCTTTTGATGTCATGACATTTAGGTTTCAACAAGCAGCACTCTCTGAACAAGGAAATAAAGTGACAGGAAAGGTTGTCTGTTGGTGCCTGCTGGGCGGGGATGCCAAATACCTTTGAGTGAATGGGGAGAAAGTGCAATAAAGAATAGACCATCATCATAGCTTTTCAAGTTTTATTAGCAGATGTGACATAGGTAGATTTTTCATGATCTCCTTCTGTTAACAAATACTGAAGGGACTCACTTTTTTTCCCTTTCTCAAACCTTCCAGAATTTAGGGACATGCCACTGTGGATTCCATAATATTTCTTTGTTATATGATTTTGTATTACTTTACTGGAAGTCAGTCCTCTTGGACTGAATAACACTGTGTGTAAAGTTGCTGCCAGAAATGTGAAATCACTGAAGCAGCTGAAATGATTCAGAAAATAATTGAGTGTGTGGTAAGTGTATCTCCTTGCAGAACTCTCATCCACTCCACTATTCTCCAGGGATAAAAGGAAAAGGGCTTTAGATAATAGTTATTTAGTGAATAGCTAATTTCAGTGGCAAGTCTGAAATTGTAGGATGCTTTTCTGGGGCGGCTTCTTCTTCTTCTTCTTCTTCTTCTTCTTCTTCTTCTTCTTCTTCTTCTTCTTCTTCTTCTTCTTCTTCTTCTT
>JANHFP010008774.1:37428-49457 GCA_032468135.1 Calamaria suluensis | reverse complement strand
CAAGAATGCCACAGGAAGATGAGAGAGGTCAGGCAGGTGGTGATGGGCTAAGGAGATGCAATGTGTGGAGTTCATAGAAGGCTTGGAAGAAAGATGCTGGGGTATGAGTTCTGGGAAGTACAGAAAGAGTGTGTGGGAGTCATCCCTAAGTGTGTGCCAACTCAACGAGGTGAGAAAAGAGTATGAAGGGTGTGTGCAGGCAATTATAGGGAAGCATGGGAAAGAGGAACCATGGTGCATGCCTGTGTATCAGGGAGGAAGGAGCTGATGGGTAAATGTGTGTATGGAGTGCCAGAAGGCTGGAAAGGAGACCATAGATAGGATGCAAGTGCAAGGAGACCCACAAAGGACAGCATGGGGTGCAGTATGTGTGTGTGCATGTGTGCATGCTTGGAGGCCTGGGAATAAGGGCATGGAGCATATGCATGTGTGTGGCTGCAGGAAGGCAGGGAAAGATGATGCAGAGTACTTGCATTTGTGCAATGGCAGCAAGGCCAGAATAGACTGTATGAGATGCATGTCTCTGTATGTGCTTGTTTGCACATGAGCATGCACACAAGTGCAGGGATCATTGGGGAGGGAGATGTCAACACCTGCAATCCATTAGATGACATCAATTTAGTAGTCAAGTAGGTAGAGATAAAATACTAATGTTCATATGTATATTTTACATTTGATGCACAAAATTCAACTTTACAGATATTTTATGGACACTAATATTTCAAAGACATTGTATATGAGCAAAAATTTAACCCATATCTATTTTCATCTCGTTTTTAAAATGACTTAGTTAGATTAATCAATAACTCTGTATCTCATGCAATAAACATTGGTTTTAAAGTCAATAATTTTTTAAAAAAAATTATCTCTTTCATGTGCACACAGTTCACACAATGAAATTTTTATTAAAATATGTCACTATTATTAGTGCATAACCAAGTGTTACATGACCAAATCATATCATGCTGATCTGGAATACAAACCACTAGATCTCTTTTCCTGGAGTTACTTGGTCTATTCCTGTGGGATCCACTGACATCCAAGGAAAAGCTCTTGAGAACAAAGTTATGAAAAATTATGAACCTCAAAAGTTGATATTACAGGAAAAAATGGTTCTGGTAAATTTTACTCCTTGTAGTTCTAAACAATCTTTTATAGCAGTTTTATATTAACCTAAAGTATTATGCTCATGATTTCAATTCTTATCACTTTAATTCCCATTGTATTCACTAACACAATGCATTTCTATGCTAATCTTTTCTTTGAAAGTTTAAACAAATTAATATTACAAGATTAATTACTTCAATGTTTATGTGGTAAAAGGCTCCTTGAAACAAGGCTCATCAGCAGAGAAAGATTATTTTCAGACTTAAATTCTGCTAACTTAAAAACTCCCCTAATTAAGGGGTGGCTGCAGTATAGAAGGATGATTATGATGATGGACAGAACCTGATGACAGAAGGAAAGCTAAGGACAACAGGAAGAACTGCTGTTGGATTTCTCTATTTAGACTTGTACAAATTTCTTAAACTTTCAATGTGGCGTGGACTTGAACCAGTTGACTCCCAGAGAAGTGAAATGCAAGGTGGGATGAAAGGAAACTATTTAAGGATAATCTCTAATTTGCTGAGTAAAGTAAATGTAAAGGACATATGCAGCTCCTTCTCTCTTTAGCTGGAAATTATGAAATGATTTAATTGAACACATTTGTTTTTTTGTTTTAAAAACATGTACCTGAGAGTTTAAGGGCCACATGTGAATACAGATAATCAAATTCCTCACATCTTGATGTTTCCAGTGTTTGCTTTTGACAGCTACAACTACTAGAAAGTTCCCCACCTTCCTGCCTATAGGAGTTATTATCAAAACTAACTTGCTTTAAACAAATATACCTTGCATACTGTTTTATATCTTATACAGGAAAGTTGATACCTTTGTTGTTTAATTTCCTTTTTAAAAAATATTTTTATTAAACATTTTTTAGAAATACAGAAAATAAAAACATATCTTTGTTATTACATTTTCAACATTACAATTTTGGCCAATACTTTCAATTATAATCTTATTTTCCCTCCTAATATGAATGCATTATATATAGATTATTCTAATAATAGTTTATTTACATTTAAACATATACAAATAAATTGGATTGTACTTCTTTTCAACTTATTTTACATTATAACTTTCCTTATATTTGTTGTTTAAATCCTATTTCCTTCTTCATTGTCTCCTATTTTACTTTCTTTCACTCTTTTACTCTAACCATGAGTACAATTTCTCCCATATTTTGTAATATTCTGAGCCTTCTTTTTCTTGCATTTCTTTCATAAGTCTATCCATTTCAGAACATTCCCAGATCTAATTAGATTTTCTTGTGATGGTATATTCTTACCCTTCCATAATTGGGCATATGCTATTCTCGCCTCTGTTCTTATGTGTATTATTAAATATTGGGAGTTTTTGTCAATGTTCCCCGAGTCATTCCCAATAAAAATAATTCTGGTTTCATTTCTATTTGGTAACTACTTATGTCTTCCAAATGTCTTCTAATTCTATTCCAATAATTCTTCGCTTTTGGGCATATCCACTATATATGATAATGCGTGTCCCTTTGTTGTTTGCATTTCCAACATAACAGTGAAGTGTTGGGGAACATTTTAGCTACTCTTGCCGGTGGCAAATGCCATCTATATATCATCTTGTATATATTTTCTTTGTAGGGTACAGACATTGTTAATTTGCGATTTTTGTTCCATAATTTTTCCCATTCGTCCTATTCTATATTATAG
This sequence comes from Calamaria suluensis, assembly GCA_032468135.1. NCBI lineage: Eukaryota > Metazoa > Chordata > Lepidosauria > Squamata > Calamariidae > Calamaria > Calamaria suluensis. The sequence continues at coordinate 46,668 of JANHFP010008774.1, read as the reverse complement.
CCAAAAAAATTAGTCTAAATTGTCATACTTTGTTTGTTTCATCTTTCATTTTGTAGTTTAGTAAGTAATTGTAAATTTTCTTTATCAATTTGTCTGGTGTACCATAAAGTATTCTGTCTAATTCATGTGGATTTTTTTGAAATCCATATTTGGTCAAATCTGATTTACATCTAGTTTGTAATTGTAAATAAAGCCAACAATCAATATCTGTAACCGGTTTCCTTCAGTTCTTGTCTCAAATTAAGTTCCCCTTGTAGATTTAAGATGACTTCATAACCTTAACAAATTATCTTGCCTTTTCTATTGTGTCTATTTTTACTTTCCTATCTAACCAGGAAACCAATAGACCTTCCGGGATTAACCATCTGAACCTTATATTGCGAGTTACCAAATGTCTAGTGAGAAACTGATATTTTCTCCTACTATCCCTAATTCTTTTTGGAACCTGCTTCAGTATCGAAATTTCTTTCCCTTTAAATGTAATAGTCTTTTCTCTTGCTCTCCTGAGCACTTCATCTTTCAAAGCTTTTTTGTTTAATCTCACGTGTACTTCATCTGGGAGTTTATTTTGTCTGACATAGTTCGTATATATTCTGTATACCTCTTCAATGTTGTCATAGACATATTCCTTATCTATTCCTAGCCCCGCGAAGATTTCCGACACCAGTTCCATCAGTTTCTCATCTTTGGTCTCAGCCACATTTTGGATTCTCAAATACATTTCAGATTCATCTAATTCAATCTGCATCAATGCCCCCTCCAGTTCCGTTGTTTTAGCCAACAAGTTTTTTTCCGTTTTGGTCAATCTTTCTTCTGTTGCTATGTTCTTCTCTTCCACACTTTTAATTTGTTGTTCATTGCGCACTATTTCCTCTTTGCATCCTTTTAAGCTTCCGTCCAGCCTTTTTATGTCCTCTTTCATTTCTCCCAGTTCTAATTTAGGTTCATCTTTTAATAATTGGTAGTTTTTATCAATAATCTCTTGGATGGAATTTTTAATTTCTGTGATCGTTGTTTGGTTAGATTCTTGCATTGACTCTAAAGCAGCTTGGATAGTCTGCAAAGTCACGGGAGCTTTTGGTGTAATTCCTCCTGGTGTAGTACTTACATTCTTAGTATATGTTTTCAATTTATCTTGAGACATCTTGTCTTGTTGTTTTAATAAGGTTCCTTTTACTATCGTATATTCTTATTTATTCAGGTTCTTTGTAACTCGCGTTCTTTCCAAAAATATATTATGGTTAATCTCTTAATTAATTACTTACTTAATTCTAGTAATCTAATAGGGAATCAATCAATTAAATATTAAATCATGGATCAAGGGCTGAGCAATCAATCATTTACATCAAACTAATTTTTTTCATAAATATACTTAATAAATTTCCTTATAGTTTTATAAGCACCCTACACACTATCTAAACTATCTTACTATATTAAGTGTTGAATATTATCAAATATCAAGTATCACATCAATTGCCAATGCTAATCCTTTATAATATAATCATGAGTCTCTATTTAAGATCTTCCTCAGACAGTCTCTTTCTTCCCTCCATTCGGCACGTTCCTTCTCTCACCGTTCCACCACATCACCACGTCAATTCTTTCTTTCTCTCTCTCCTCACTTTCAAATTCGTTCGGCTGCTCTTTCACACGGTCAAAATATTACAATAATAATATTCCTTTTTTAGGCGTTTGCTATTTAATTTCTCCTCTTCAATCACCTTCAGTAACTCTTTCACGCCTTTCCGCCGCTTTTCTGCTGAGTAACCAAGATGTCAGCCGCTGCGTTGACACTTGGTCTTCCAGCCGTTTTTCTTCTGCCGATCCTTCAATTTACCGATATTCTGAAATCGCCTTCGCTGGTTTGCCGATCTAATCACTCTCACTCCTTCCCCTTCCCCTTCCCCTTCCGATCAGCTCACCTTGGATATTGTTCGATTTTCAGAAGATCTTCCACACTTCCACGCACCTCCAATCCACGTACCGCAATCCAATCCACACAACGCCGATGCTGTCCGTCAGTCCAGCGATCCCTCTCCTCACTGTCTCGAATCTCAGGTCTCAAATCCGATCGCTGGCAACGCCGACAGTTTTTTCTTTTCCTTTAGGGGCTTCTCCCAATGCAAGCTCTAACTTCCGCTTGCGCTGTCTGTCTCCTTCTGCCGAGCCTCGCAAATCACTTAAATAAGAATATATTCCGATATATTTCACAAAGATAGTGTCCCAATATCAATTTGTGGGGGGATTACTTTCTTTCCCTCTTTCTCACCGGAGCTCAGTTTACTTCTTCGGCTCCGGAACCCGCTGCCATTTAAAAAGCGGGGATGTGTGGCTTTCGCGTTGGCGCTTACCACACTCTCTTCTCGGAAGATCCTAGGGGATCCCCAGTGCAAATCAGGGAGTTGCGCTTCTCACCCGACTCTCCAGGCATTCCCCTTTCGGATTCAGCTCACACTGTAGCCAAATTCGTCTTTTACTCGACGTTCTCACCAAGATTTCTCGTTCGATGTGAGGAGCTGTCACATCGAGCGCTTCGCCATCACATCACCCAACCCAGAAGTCGTTGATTGGATTCTTAACAGCATCAATGAACCAGTTCTCTATGGCCGCAATCTGGGCCCTTCCGTCATTGTCCCCCAGCATTTTTTTTTACCTTTATTTCTTTGTTTTTTGCCAGCTGAATAGGTATGGAAGAGCTGATTGCCATGCCTCACCTGTCCAAAATGGTAGTGTGCATGCATGGAGTGCACATTTGGTGCATGCCTGAAGTATGTGCGCAAAGGGAACTGGTAGCAAAGGTAAGTGGAGACCACCCCTGTGGGACATGATGACGCACTTCTTTAAAGCAGTTGTTTCTTCTTTGGGAGTGGTGGCAGATGATAGCATTAAGAATATTTTGATTGATAAGCTATATTGGGGACCAGGAAAAAAATCAAACTCTTCTTCAAGAAATCTCATGAGTGGTTAAGGAATCCTCCACCTTAAATTTGATGCCAGTGTCACTGCCAAAAGCGTATGCGTCATGATGTCAGATTTATTATGCCGTCTGGAGGAGGAAAATTCTCACAAATGGAGCCATTCCCAAAAGCAGCAATTTCAAATTACAATTATATTTGTCCCTGACAATGCTGGCATCTCAACTAGCTTCATTAAAAACACCACAAAGTTAGGTTTGTCTTAAGGTGATTCACTGCACATACGATATTTCATTCTCCAGAAAAACTGTTTAACATTTCAGTGTCAGGATAATCTCATATCACTTGAGGCTGGGGTGAGCTGCCATTCTACTTGTCCCTCTCTTGAATTATCCCACGTTGAGTTGCCCCTTGACAAGTTGGCCTGTGGCAAATAGGCCAGGGTGAGTTGTCCAATTCTGCCTGCCAGTATAGTGACCTGCTCAAAAGAGAACATGGAAGCTTTCAATGTGAAAACTCAGAAATTCCTCACAATGTATGGAGTTCAACACCCAGAGATTATACATCAGGCAGAAAGAGGAAAGGCAGGGTCTAGTGTAGTGATGGCTAACCTTTTTGCCATCGCGTGCCAAAAGCAGGGGGAGCATGGGGGGTGTCACACACACACGTGTGCCCACATCCATAATTCAATGCCCCCTGTCCCCCGTGCATGATCCCCCCCCATGCTCCCCTTGGTTTTGGCACGTGATGGCACAGTGGGCATGGTAGCCCCATTTTTTGCCCTCCCCAGGCTCCAGATGCTTTCTCGTGCCATAGGTTCACCATCACAGGTCTAGTGAGTGTCAAAGCCAGTATCCTGGACAAACTCAGAGCATTCCAAAGTATTTATGTTCTTACTGGGTATCTTGGAGAACAAATTAGAGAAAAATTTGAAATATTTAATAATCCAAATTTGTACAGCAACTAGGTTAGCCGTTGCGCAATGTTGGAACCATGCGGAGTGTCCCCCTGACTGGTTAATAAAATTAAAAATAATGGAATGTGCAGAAATGAACAAACTGACTCTTGAATTAAAGGACAAACAAGAATCGGATTATTATGAAATTTGGGATAAATGGTATCAATGGATTAGGAAAAAAACCCAAACCAAATAAAATAAGTTTAAAAAATAATAAGGATAGAATAAATATTGAAAATTAAAGGGAAATTCTGCAAATTAAATTAATTGACGTTAAACATATGAGATCGATAGTAACACAAATGAAATATATATAAAAAGAGCTTTCTATAGGTTGAAAAAATGATGGATAAGAAAACTAGATAAGGTTATTTTTTTGGTTACCCACAATAGTTAATATGTTGTAAGCGTATTTGACTTACATTTATGTGTCTGTGTATATATGTTAAAGTATGTTTTTTCTTTGTTGTTTTGTTATATGTTGTGTTTATACTTAATAAAATCTTTTTTTTTTTGTTAAAAAAAGAAATAACTTTATTCGCTTTGTTTCTTCTCTAGAAAATTGCCTTTATGGTAGCGTTAGGCCTGGTTACGACTGAATACTTGGAAGGTAACAAGGCTTATTGTTCTAGAAGAAATTATTCTGTTTTTAAAAGCAATATATTTCAATATAATAAAAAAGATTATTTTATAAAGGGAAGGTTGGAAACCTTAATCTGAAGTGTTTTAGTGTATTATTGGAGTTAGATCTCAAGGGAAAGAACTGGAAAAATGCAGCACAGCTCCTGTTAGCAGCTCTTTAACATGAACTCTATTGAGTCATTATAAGATGAGTAAACTGATTATGCAAGTCATTACAACAAATAACCAACATTTTATAATGAAATCAGAATTCTTTTTTGGATCTTGTAGGCTGTGCAAACATGTTAAAGGTAACAACTCTGTTATGTATAATTAAAAAAGCTTATTAGGATCAAAATTTCAAGATTGCTATCTGGATTTTCCTTCTCTTTCTAAATAAGGTTAGAAATGAACCAAAGGTATTGAGTTGTAGTTTTTCTATTCATGGCCTTTCCTTCCTTCTTTCTTCAATGGACATACCTCTGGAGAAATTGGCTCTAGGTCAGTGATGGCCTAGGCCCTAGGGCCATCATGTGCCAGGAGCACATGGTGATGGTTGTTGTGCATGTGCGTGTCCACATCCATAATTCTATGGACCTCCGCATGTGTGCATGACACCCCCATTCCTGGCACATGATAGGACCCTTTTTGTCTCTTTCCCCAAGCCCCAAAGCCTTTCTAGGAGTCTGGGGAAGGCACAAATGGCCTCCTCCACCCCCCAGAGGCCAAAAATGACCCATTTCCTGACTTCCGGTGGAAACAAAAGTTGGCAAACAGGCCGTTTTTTGCCTCCTGATGGCCTTGGGGGCAGGTTGGGAAGGCCATTTTTGACCTCCCTGACCTCCTAGAAAGGCTCTGGAGCCTGGGGACAGCAAAAAACGGGCCTTCTGGTCGCACTGGAAGTTAGCAAATGGGCCGCTTTAGATCTCCAGAGGGCCTCTAGTGGGGTGGCGAAGGCCATTTTCGCCCTCCCCAAGGTCCTAGAAAAGCTCTGTAGCCTGGGGAGAGAGAAAAACGGGTCCCCCCCCCCCCGAGGCCCTCCGGAGGCAGTAAACAGCCTGTTTCCCTACTTTTGGTAGGCCCAGCTGAGCTCGTGTGTCCACCAATATGGCTACATGTGTCACCTGTGGCACGTGTGCCATAGGTTCACCATCACGGGCCTAGGTTGTGAGCAAAATATATAGCAAGGCTTGTAGTATCTAATCACTATGACTCAAATATTGTGGGGTTCAGAGCTTTTGGGTTGCTAGGAAAATAAATTTTACATTACTGGATCAGTCCCCAAAAAAGAACTTCAGAAACCCAAAGGCCAAGATAAACAGGCTGGTGGTCTAGTCAACCAGATGTGAGTAATAGAAGATAAGGTCTAATCAGAAGATCATCTAAGTAGCCAAAATCATCTGATCAAATGAGTTTCATCTAAATACTTTAGCTTATGTGCAGAGAAATAACCCTTCTGAAATTGATTCTAGAAATCCAGAGCAAGCGTCAGGAAAGGAAAAGGAGAAGTACCGCCAATCCAGCTTACAGTGGACTCTTGGAAACTGAGGTAGCCCAATGTTTTAACCACTTTCACTTTTGCTTTTATTTCTGGCCTATGCAAGTTTAAAGATATAAGACGAAGGAAGGTGAGAAAGTCAAGATTGTAGCTGGGACCACACAAGTGTTATTTTTCCGATATCCTTGACTTATGACCACAGCTGGGAGCAAACTATCAATTGCTAAGCAAGGCAGTTGTTAAATGAGTTGCACCCAATTTTATGATTATTTTTTTTTACAAAATATAAAATTACATAATCTTTGAAAAAAGGATAAAGAATACATTATTATTTCAAGAATGGGAACAAATGCAAAGAAAATAATGTAGCGGGTTAATCCTTCAAGACCTGATACTAACATCAATCAACAAAAAGATGATAAATATTATTAATGAGACCATTAAGAATGTGGTAAGATTTTTTAAAAAATACTAACTAATTTGTAACAGTATTATGGCCAATCAGACACAAGGTTTATCGCTACAAAAAAAACTTAATACAAAAATAAATTAAAAAGAAAATCTAGAAGGCATAGAAAAGAAAAATAAGGATATATTAAATATTATATGTGATTAATTCTATAGTATACATATAATGAATGTGTGTGTGTACTTCCTATTTCATCACAGCAAGTATAAACAATTTTAGCAGCATCACTTCATATTTATAAATTCTTAAGAACCTTGTCTTTTCAGTCCTCGTTAGCAAAAATCAATTAAGGATTATTACTGATAACATTATTTATTTTAGACCTGTTGAAATAAACCTGTTCAAATAAACCAAAAGGATTAACTATAATCCTTTTACTTTTAACAACATAGATATTTGGTGCCTTAAACTAATATTCTAAAATTTTATTTCTTTTCTGTTTTTCCTACTGACAAAATTCTTCAGAGCTTTTTCTTAAAGCCCTCTTTTGTAAATCCAACATAGGAAGATCATTCAGTTCACTCTCTTGGTTTGATATAAGTATATCCCCTTTATTTATTAAGATATTAGCTGGTTTCTTTTCTAGATCCAGCCTGGCCTCTTTTTCTATATCATTTGTCTAACTTGTCATTTTTAAATCTCCTTTCAGATTAGTCTCAATTTAGTTCTGTAAAACGTGTTCCTCTTCCACAACAATGTTTCAACAAAATCTATCTATAGAGGCAGACACTCTTAAAATTAATTTCAGGATGCATTGTTAAAAATATTTTTCAGTTTGTTGAATGTTAAAACATTTTTGATCCATTCTATGTTAGTAATTTCAATTTCTAATTTCTATATTAGTATTGTTTTTCTCCTATAATCTTTAGTTTTGTCCAGTTCCCTCTAGTGTCCAACCTTCAAAGTTCCTTCCTATCATTTTTAAAAAAAATCAAAACAAAAGCATTTTCCCACAAGGAAGAATTCTTACAATTAATTCTTATTTCAAATGTACCTGGACCCCTAGTCCAGTTATAATTTAATAAACACAAAGTTTTAATCATCCTTTCGATGTTTATTCCATAACAAAAAGTCTTGAAGCCTGTATTAAAAGCTTCTTTGCATGAAGGATTGAAGGAAAGTCTGCTTGTGTTTTCACACTTGTCAATCCAAAGATTCCTAATAGCTAAAAAGCAGTTAACAAGCAATTTCCGAAAGTAATTAGTAAAATAATTATGTGAGCTTAGTCTCCTTTCAAAGGTGCCAACCACAGCTCCAATCTCACTGGAGACTGCTGAACATGCTAAAGAAGGTTTTATTTTCCCTGTTAATTTCTGGCTCAAAATGTTGACTCAACTCAGGATTGTAACTTTGAAGGATCTCTTTTCTTCCCTGGTCCAGCTCCCAGCATTTTCCAGACCAAAAAGAATTCAATGAATCTTAAATCTGGTTTATGGACTGGACCTGAATACTTCTGACTGATGGTTCCGAATTTGTTTTTTGAACCAAAAGCATGGCAAGCATCACCAAGTTTATGTTTTGGTTTTATGCTGCTGGTTAAGATCTGAGTGGTCTTCTAAGTGGTCTTCTTGAGAGGTGTAGGTATCACCTTTACTATGGGTGATACTTACCTGCTTGCTTAGGTAGGTGGAAACGGGGATGGTTTTGTTTTTGTTTTTAAAAAAGTAGAGATTTGGAAATGCATCATTTTTTTTATTAGATTTATATACCGCCCCATCTCCTAAGACTCGGGGCGGTTTACAAGAATTTAAATAGATATTACAATGTATTTTAAAATCAAAATAATTTCTAACTTAAAAACCCAGAATTTAAATTTAAACTTAAAACCCCTCCCTGCCTTGTACCTCCTCTCTTGATTCAAGATCTGTCATCAAGGGGTACAAGGCCTAATTAAATGGGTAAATAAATACATAAATAAATACATAAATAAATAAATCAAAATAAAATAAAATAAAATAAAATAAAATAATATTCTCTGCTCGCAGGTCTGGTACAACGTTGGGGAAATAATTGATGATATTTAAATGTGGACACCAACTTATTTCCTTATTCCATTCTTTAACTTAAAACACTTCCAGTTCAGGAAACGTATCTCAGTACAGTAGTAGCAAATTTGACAAAAAGGGAAAGTGAGAAGAAGTGAGAAGAAAGTTCTTTTGAATTGTTATTTTTCTCTGAACATATTATGTCTAAAATTGCGGAGAATTTTCAGGGTTAGACTTATTTATTAAACTTTCTTTGCTAAGAAGCTTTGCTTTGTGTATCATTCTATCACTCGCTTCTAAACTGTATCATTAGTTTCTAAATTAAGGATGACCTGGTATCTATCTGAGAAAATAGAATTTAGGTGTTAGGATAGGATAGGATAGAAGGGAGGGGGGAGAGAGAGAGAGATCCATCAGAAAACAAATGAGTTTGGGTTTCCCAAAGGTGCTTTTTCAAAAGTCAACTGGTCTTTATTTTTCCTTGAAGACATTTCCCTTCTCATTCAAGAAGCTTCTTCGATTCTTTTCAATCAACAATTTATGTTTGTTTAATAAACAGATGACTAAACAGAAGAATAAAGCTGGCCCTATCTGTTATCTTTTTGACTAATTTCAGGCAAAGAAGGAAAGAAACGGGACATAAATGTCCCCCTCACTAACCCCTCATGAGGAAATGCTTTTGGCCACCAGAAGTGGCTTTAAATAGTTTAGTTTACTTTAGTTTATTTAATTTCTATACCGCCCCATCTCCGCAGACTCGGGGCGGTTTACAATAAAACATAATTTCATAATTT
>JANHFP010008774.1:17856-29754 GCA_032468135.1 Calamaria suluensis | reverse complement strand
TTCAGGGCTATAGAGAAGAGTTACATTTGTGGGCACTTTCAGAGCCTTCAAAATCAAATCTTTTTTTTTTTTTTGGGTCAGTATTATAATTGCAGATATTTAAATAAAAATGTATGAAATTTACCATTTCTAGTGAAATATTGAAGTATTTTCATGCTGAGGCTTCTGTATATGCGTTCTGAAGTATTGAAAGAGTTAATGCCTGTGAAACCCTTCATTTTAGCGGGTCCTCTTAACTTATTTTGCTATTGATGTATTTTTCTCATTGGGGATGTTATTTTTGCGGGGGGAAGTTTCTGCTGTTGTTCAAGGTTTAACAATGATAGTAATGAGAAATAGTTTAATCAGTTGGATCTTTTTTTAGATGGGGGGTTTCCTTTCAGGGCTGTCCATAGATAAGGTCAAAAAAGTCAAGATGGCAGCTGGGACGATGCAGTCGGAGCTCATCTGTTTCGTATTGATTGGACTTCATGGCTGCCATTTTGATTTGATTTTATTTTTTACCTCATCCTGCAGCAGACATGGCTGATTTTGAACCCCTCCTTTTTTTTTTGAAGGAAGAAAGCAAATAATATTATTGCTGCTTTTTATTTTATTGAAACAGTACAAATGATATGCCAAAAAACTTAACTCTTTTGTACTGCATTTTTAGTGTAAAATAGGAAATGTGGAAAAATGTTTGGTTTTCCCCCCCACCCCTTACTTGCAGAACTATCTGCTAAAATTTACAAGACAGGAAATAAACTGCCTCAAGTGGTCATTTCTTTTACTGGATATATCAGGAGTTTCGGAGTGGGGGGTATCTGATTGTGAAAACTTTTTTAAAAATGTTCTTTTTATAATTCTGTTAAATTTGAGCGCGTGTAAAACATTAGCTTTAGCTTGAGAAGATGCTAGAAAATTGCCTATGTTACATTTGACTTTTCACTAGCTAGTCTTCCTGAAGCAGACCAAGCTCAGACTGGGCCCGGTATAGGTCAGATAGCCTATGCTGGCGCCTTGAGGCTCAACCTCCCAAGTAACATATTGATGGGCAAATGAGTTTCTTGTCAGTGTGGCTTTTCCATTTTATAGCTCAGTTTCTCCTTTGCTTCCAAAGGACCACCATTTCAGAATTCAAGGGTCGAAGGGGAAAATTAAAAGTTTTTCTGAGGGATATAATAAAATATTAAATTGAAAGTAGCAGAGTATTTTAATAGCATTGGTTAAGGCTACTTTTTTTTTTTTTAGCAGAGGAATTGGGGCTGTTTAAAAAAAAATTTTTTTTTAAGACAGCCTATGGACTTGTAGACATGGCCAAAAATATAAGTGCTCCTGAGAAGTAACATGGCCATCCTTGAAAGGAGGATGCAGTGACAAAGATGGCGCTTGCCCCTCCTCAATGGCGCCCTGAATTCAGCTCTTAATAAGCCAGGTTCTGTCTTTGCGTGCCACAGGTGAGGCTTCTCACCTTCGCCTCTCATATGGTGCCGAAAAAAAAGCAGCTTATTTCGTTTTTTGATGGATTGGAAGCTGCCTGCAGGAGGCAGCACACAAGCCCTTTTATCCATTTTCACAACTCCGGGAGAAACTGTGCAGTACTATACAAATCTATTTTAATACACTTAACACTCTGTTGAACCAGATTTTTATATTCTTTTATTGATGAACAAAAAGTGAAACTTAAAGTGAAAACACAGTTGTGATACATTGGTTAGGTATATATCAATTTATGCATTTGACCATAGCTTGCAATGTAAATGTTTTGGGGATTTTACGGTGTTTTTTTTTCTTCTCAGATGAATTTAAGAAAAATAAAAGGGTGGGGGGGGGAGCATAGAAAGTTGTTTTTTTTTAAACTGGGAAAACTTTCTGAAAAAGTGCTTTTCTGGGACTCTTAAATAAAAGTTATTTAAGAGTTATTTTGGAAAAAGGGACTGTCCCGTGGATAGTGTGCATAGAAAAAACAAATTGTTTGTCTTAAATATACCAATGTAGTTTACTTCTTTAAGACGAATTAAACTTGACTGACAGATTTAAAACTGGTGTGGTCACTGAGGTGTACTTGTATTTTCACAACCTTGCATGTGTTCTCTTGTAATTTAAATAAGAATTATTTTGTCATTGTTTCTGTTACCACTGTTCTCTACCTTTTTCTTCTTAGGCCTTTAGGACAAAAAGAACTTTTCTCCAACAGTCCTTAAAAGAACTTTGCTTTGCACCGTCCTACATTTTGCAGGTAGCGGAAGTGACAACAGATGAACTACCATTCATACAAAAATGAACTTTATAAACCAGGCACTTAAAATGTAATAAACAAAATCTATCATGCCTTTTAGTTGTCTTTAATATTTGATCTTTGCTGTTCTCTCTCTATGTCAATAATCTTAAAAGCAACTGTCTTTAGCCTGCAATATTGCAAAGTAAAATTAGACTTCGTTAAGATTTTGGCACATTAAAAATACACGGGTTTTTTTTTTCTATCATAAATCTTTCAAATTCAGAATGCTCTATTTTTAGGTCAAAACACGCTTCCAACTTTATTGGAAATGTTTGGACATTATTCCAACATTTTTAGAAATGTTCCAGGTTTTAATATATACATATATATCAAGTCAAAGTGTGGTGTCCTTTGAAGAAAGCCCTGACTGGAAATAATTTCAGTTGTTGACACTCATTTCAGCATTTTCTCTGATCATCCCAGTGAGAAGCTGGAGGTGCTTAAAAGGGAGCCTACCATAGATACAAGACACGGTAGGTCAGTGGCTAAGACACCTGAGTTTGTTGATTGGAAGGTCGGCAGTTCAGCGGTTCGAATCCCTAGTGCTGCATAATGGGGTGAGCTCCCATGACTTGTCCCAGCTTCTACCAACCTAGCAGTTTCAAAAGCACGTAAAAATGCAAGTAAAAAAAAAGGGACCACCTTTGGTGGGAAGGTAACAGTGTTCCGTGCGCCTTTGGGGTTTAGTCATGCTGGACACAATGACCACAGAGACATCTTCAGACAGCGCGGGCTCTTTGGCTTTGAAACGGAGATGAACACTGCCCCCTGGAGTCAGAAACGACTAGCACATGTGTGCGAGGGAAACCTTTGACGGCAAGTAAATTTTGCATAATAACTTGTTTACAAGTCAAGTGAACTCACACAATTCTGAGATTTATGGAGAATTTTGGCATTATGCTAAGAGAAAAGCATCCCAATGTCCGTTTTTTTCCATATTATATTCAAAACCATTGCTGTCCATTTTGTTACCTTTTGCTTACTGCATTTAAAACAAATCCTTTTTTTCTATTAAAAAAAATTAACAGGAATTCTAGTACACATAATTTTCCTTTGTTTTTTCTTAAACTGTCAGGATCTTGAGGTAGGAGTCAAATTGCACTTCGATTATGTTGATATGTTGCATTGAGAGTGGTGTACCTTAAAATGCTTCCTATTACCATATAGTTCATGCATACAAAGGATTTGCAAAAGTAAATAACCGAATTGTGCATATTATGGCTTATTCCTAGCGTGATTTACCCAAGTCCATTTGTACAAATTAAACCATCCAAGAATGGTATACTCATGATCTTGTATAAAATTGCATTTATTTGAATTGCAACTCCCTGGGAGCTGAGATCTTGTGCTAAATTTGACTTTAGAATGTCTTTTACCCCACCCAACAGGGCAACCTCCCCTCCCCTCCAAAAACCCCAATAGGACCAGCATTATGTGAGGAGCTGAAGCTGGAAAAGGTGAGTAATTTTACAGGGAAACAGAAACCAAAATGAAAAAAAGCAACAAACTATGGGACATAAAAAGCATTATTCCGAGTGAAGCTGCAACCCATCACAAAGGCTATTTCTTTTCATCTGCTTCCTTTATTATCCTGATTATAAAATGAAGTCTCTATAGAGAGACTCATTTGACTGTCCCTGCAATCCATTTTAACCAAATAAAGATGATTAAAGATTAGATCAACAAGGGCATCAAGGACTCTCAAGACTTTGAAGGTACTGGGAAATTCTGGTGTAAATGATTCAAATTAGTTTATTTACACTCTCTTGAGGCTATTTTCTCAACCACAGTGAAAATTTGGGAAGGCTTCGATGCCATCATAAAGAAGCTACCATTTCTGTCTTCATTCTCTTTTGCCATTTTATCTTGTATTAAATGAAACTTTAATCTCTGCAGATTTTCACTCAGATTTTTACTCGGAGAATGTCAAAGCTGATGTTAGATAAAATAGACATACTTTTGCTTGTCCAAGTTCTGCTAAATCACATATATATTTTGAGGTTTAATATGCATCGCAATTGAATACATATTCAATTATTGAGGAAAATGTGCTCTTGAGGGTATTTTTTAATGCAATGAAGTATTTTTAAAATGTAGGATATAAACTGTTACAAGAACCTTGTGTAAGGCAGTGTTTTAGTTAGGCTGTTCTATGAAGTAGATGATCTTGGTTTATTTCATTACACCTGATTAACCTGGTTTATTCTTCAGTAGATATATATAAAACATCTTGTTTCAGGGGACAGAACTAACTACTGAACCCCAATTTTTCTCTGGTGTCCCTGGAAGATTAGATCACCACTGAAACACAGTGAATCCCTCCCTTCCCCCAAAGTTTTACCTCCAGAAAGCTATTTTGATAGATTAGAATTTTGAGGAAAAACAGGACTTCCAATATTTTTGCAAGCCACTTGACTCAAATTTATAGAACATGTTGCAGATTCCAACATATTTTTTTTCTTAGTTCTAGTAATCACAAAGCAGAGAGACTGACATTTTTTTTAAAATCACCCCTTCCTACCACTTTCACAATCTCACTCCTGGCAGAGAACTTGCAATCAGGGATCATTGATTGCCCCTTTTTGCTAGTTCTATGCCATTGATGGGTGTGGTCAAATAAAACCATAGAGATAGTGTCTCGAGAAGCCCTGTTTTTTTAGGCCATCTGTAGAACAGTTAGACGGAATAGAAGCATTCTGGCAAGAAGTTCATTTTTGCACAGGGCTTGTTAAATGGAGAGTAAAATGGTTTGACCTTACAGAACTGGGTCTGTTTGAAGCCAGATCATATGCTCTGGGGGACTAGCAGTTGACTACCAAGCATGGACTGGATTGCCAGAAACTATGGGGTCATCTTAACAATTTTTATCAAAGGGTAAAAGTTTTACAAGAATGTAAAACAACTAAATTACTTCCTATCAGAACCCATTGATCTTCTCAACCCATGTTTATACTGATCCTTGTTTCCTTGTACTTGTTGACAAATTAAACAAACAAACCTTGGCAACTTTTAAGATGTTGGACATCGACTCCCAGATTTCCCCACTCAACCTTCCCATTGTTAGTTAGGCCTACGGGTAGACCTAATTTCTGTTTGTTGCAAGTCATGACAGTTGTCAATCAAAGTGACCATGCGACCAGGCCTTGTAACTCTTTTTGCAAACATCATGGTTGTTAAATGAGCAACCATGTCATTCAGTCATTGCAAAGCATTTGCCTGGGTGCTTTTAGCCAGAAACTGTCCGAAAAGGCTGGTAACCAGCTTAAAACATTGTAAATTGCAGTCACAATACTGCAGAACACTGCAACTGCCCATGAAGGTGAGCTAGTTGCCAAGCAGAACATCCCCCCCGTCCCCCATGGAACCAGCCAGTTGAGGCAATTTTCTTTTCCTGGACCCAAACCAACAGAGCTAGTTATGGATTTGGTAAAGAGTGAATCTCCTTTTATCTGTTAAAATTTCAGTATTGCTAAAATAGTTTACAAGAGAGACACTCTTTTCTTCTTTGCTGAAGTGTTTTAATGCATTAACTACTGATTTTGTGTTGACTTAAAAACAGTTTGCCTAGTCATTACAACTAAATGTATCAGATTATTGAAACCATTCCTTATACATGTCTTCATTTGTCCACATTCTTAAATCACAATGATTTAGCTGAAATGCAGCGGCTGCTTTCTATAGTCTAATCTTTCCAACGGCATTTATTGAACGTTGACATTCATTGAACGCTCCAAGCTAAAATTATCCCGCTTAATAGATGACATTGATTCAAACATTTTGTTTATTATCCCCCTCATTTAGCATCTGCATCTCTTGTCAATATACTTGTTCTAAAATAACAATCTTACCTCCTTGCTCCTAATTCATCACAGACTATGCCAGGAAAGTAAACCTAGATTTTTATTTTTTTAAAAAAATATAGCTTTTCATTTGAGCTAAGACAATAATCTCTCATCCTCCTGGCTGGCACTGTTCTACTTCACATATTCTCAAGGGTGTATGAACAGCACATGTTCTGCTTGAATGTCTGGATTCATTCCATGTCATGATGATGCTTTGCGAAAAGTACTTTACTCCTTTTCAAATTCTCGGATTGTGTGTGTGTGTGTGTGATCTTTGTGACCAAATGCCATTAAAGATGTCTTAAACACCTGTCAACATCCAACATGCCTTTCAAAGTCATCAGACATGCAATGGGTCAGCAAGGGGAAGCACATTACATTTTTATTATTGTTTATTATTATTTTAATAATAATTTTTATTATTTTATTATTATTGGTTGCAACAACTTTAGTTGTAATTATAGCTACCAGCTACCTCCTGTAAGTGATGATAAATCACATTAGAAGGAGTAGTTAACTTTGACTCAGCAATATATCATAGAATCTCAGGACTTCCTTTTGGTTAGACTTGGTTGCATGTCCGGAATCATTTGTTGTTTGGAGACCCCATCATTTAATAGAGTACAGTGGAGTGGAGTAGAGTAGAATAGGAAAGATTAGAATAGAAAAGAAGTAGAGTAGAATAGAAATAAGAGTAGAAGAGAATAATTTATTGGACAAGTGTGATTGAACACACAAGGAATTTGTCTGTGGTTTGGTGTATATTCTTAGTTATAATATATATTTGGTGTATCTAGTCTAGAGACACATTCTGGCCAAGGAGCACCTACAATTCCTGAGTAAATCCAGACCTTGATTTGAGCTTTTCCTTTGCCCCTTTTTCCCCCAAGTTTTTTTCGTTCTTAAAATTTTTTTCTACAAACATATCGTTGCGTGAACAGCATGGAACCAGGTTTACATTTTAGTACAAATAAAACAATATTCTTCATATTTAATACAATTAACAACAATAATACCCATATTAAATTATAATCCTTCCTTAATTATTCAATATTTCAATCTATTACTTTATGCCAATCTCCATGTTCTTGATATCGCTCCTTTTGTTACAAATAGAATACCACTAATCACATTTGTTGTAGTTAACAAACTTATATAAACTGGTTTTCTCTTCAAAACTCACACAAGAAAATCAACAATACTCTTTCCTGTATCAGAAAAACAAAACAAAAACACATCTTTGTTTACAAAGGGACTAAGTAATTTATGAAAATATAGCCCACTATCTACCCAAATTGCTCATGGAACATAAATGTCTTAGGACAGACCATTCTTTATTTCTACTTATTTTTTTTCTTCTTCTAACAGCAGGGACAGGTTTTTAAAAGCCACTCTGTCGTTTCCCTTGTCAAGTCTGGCACAGTAAAAGTATTCAATTCCGGCTGATACAACCACCACGCAAATCTCACAACCCTTTTAAAGCCCCCATGGTTCAACTTAACTGCAATATTTACCTCCATTTACCTGCTGTCAGTCACCAGCTTTCAAAGGCAAAGTTTTGATTTTGCATGCTACAGTTCCCTCCTCCTCCTCCTCCTCCTTAATTGTCCTTCCCCTCCAACTGCAGTATGTGTGTTTCTGTAGATTACCCCTGGTAATCACCTTCTTTTCTGCAATGGAAATGGCCTGAAAATTGCTCTTCGATAATCAGGGATGAGTTCGGGCTGGGGCCCTGCTTTTCACAAAAGCTGGAATCGTGCAATTATCATTTGTAAAAAAGAAACTGTTATCAAAGTCACTGCGGGAGACATCTCCAGGACTTCTGTGTTAGAAGAGTTTGGGGACACACACACACACACACATATATTTCTCACGCCAGAATTTTTTTCTTTATAAACTCTCCTGAATAATTCATGAGGCATGATTTAACAGCACATTTAATTCCTGGCATGTGCTGCCTAGAAAACGGAATTCTCTTAAGATGTATCCGTCTGGAAGCAAGGGACAACGCAGAAAACCACATTTCCAAATGTTCTTTGAATGCAGTGCAAAACTTTTATAATGCTGTCTGTTCCTTCGTGCCTAGAATCAGTCCAACCGGCTTGGGCGGACATGACACACACACACACACACACAAAAGAGGCACATTTCGAATCCCTGTCTTATTCCCAACGATGCAAAGGAAGTCTGGGTTTATCAGCGCTCACAGCTCAGACATTAATGTCCCTGGAAAACAGGCGACTTGGTGATTTCATGCATTTTTTAAAGGGCTTACAAAGGAAGATGGCCCCAAGGAAGAGAATTGTTCGAGAACTGATGCTGAGCTAAGCAAAGGACAACTGTGTGTGTGTGTGTGCGCGGATAGTGCAAACCCCCCCTCCAAATTCATGAAAGCTGCTACTGTTTAATAAAAATGCATGAATTGGAAAAGGGGCTGCTAGACTCCCGATTATTATTATTTATTTATTTTACTCCCGTAAACACACTCCTCCAGCACTTGCTTTGTAACATGAGAATTCTCCCTGCTGCTTTGCATTGAAAAGTGTGGGAAGTACGGGGGGGGGGGGGGGAGACTTCCCTTACAGTCCCCAGTCTTTCGATTTTCAAGGCAAGCATTCGCCAGGCGCCTTTGGCGAACTGAAGATTATGGGATAGAAACCGATCAACAGCTCGACAAAAAGATTGATAGGCACCAACTTGCTGAAGGATGGGGCGCTGTTGGGCGGCCAGATTAAATTCAAGCCAAAGACACAAGCAAGATTAGAAGCGGTCATTTTGTTGAAAATGGTTTCCTGCGACACCTGGAGAAAGAAAGACGTAGAGATCAGAACATATACAACCCATCTAGCAAGGTACAAGTGCTGGGCAGAAAGTATTTTTTTTTTAAAAAAAATAATCAGAATAACATCCCTAATTGCATGAGTCTCTTCTTTTAAATCTACATTGCGTGCACAATGTACCAAAGCCTTTTTTGAATGTTACAAATATATTTTTCCCTATAATTTACACGTTTCCCCAACCAATAAAGCTCATGCTTTTCTCTTGTGGATCCAAATAAATAGGAGGAAATGTAACTGTTAAATATACAGGAAGAACGTGACATATGTAGAATGTCTTGGGAATAGAACATTCTAATAGATTAGAGAGGAATAATTCCATCAGGAAATGTATATATTAAAAACTGTGTTCTTTCAACACTTCATTATAGTGTAAAAATAATAACATAAAATTGTATTGAACGAATACTGTACTATTAGCATCCACCTCTCCTAGAAAAACGAAATATTTTAGGAAATATTAAAAGGGCAGAATATTTCTCCTAAAAGTGAGGCAGAAACTCAGTAACCTTTGTCAATGGGCCATTAAGGCCTGGGCCAGTCTATTCTACCTAACAAAGATTTACCTCCTTCAGGCAGAGCCCTAGTAGGAATTGCCCAAAGCCCTTTCATTACATCATCACCCAGCAAGAGTCAACCAAACCTGGGACTCAAAAGACAACCTACAAAGTTACCCCTGCATGGCCCCATGAGAGTCTGACAACCAATCAGAACACAAGCTCACATTCAAAGCCCAACATAAAACCCAGGCACTCTCAGCACCTCTGCCCTTTTCTGCCCAGGATCTCAAATCATCTGATCCCGTCTATCAATAAACCTTCTTTCCAAGCAACTTCCATGAATCTGGTGTCTTTTTCCCCCACTTGGAACTGAACCCAGATGGGACATTTCTTCCAACAGTATAATATATATAATTTATTTTTATTTAATTTATTTATTTATTCACATTTATATACCGCCCCTCTCCTCGCGGACTCGGGGTGGTGTACAGCCAATAAATTTAAAAAACAATTTAAAACAATATTTACAGAAACTTAAAATTTAAATTAAATTAGAATTGGCTCTAAAAATCCCATTACATAAAATCTAACAATTTAAAACCTCTTAATTCTAACTAAAAATTTAACCCAAGCCAGCAAGTTATCCCCCTTTTGAAGGCTACCTGAACGTATACAAGTGGACAACACTTCTTTTGTCATTTTGATGAATGCCTTGGAACACCTGGAGGTGTCCGGGAATATAGAATGAAGCCTGAGGTGCTGGTTTTATATTGCTCATTGAAACATGGCCGTCAATATGTGTTAATATTTTTAGAGGCTCTTTTACTTTAATTATATTTTGCCCTGTGGTTTCTTGATTTAGCAAACACTGACAAGGCTGTTTCCTTATGAAGCCTACTTTAATTAATAGCTGGTTAGAGTACGGCTTTAAGCTCCCTATTGGACTACAAATAGCTTATAAAACAGCATATAAATGACACTTGATTGCATGGGAAATGACAATGAATCAGAACCTTTTGTTTTCTCAAGAATCTTAAGAAGCTTATAATTAGTTCCCCATTTCAGAATCAAATATAACATGAATTAGGAAAAATAGTTAAAAATTGGCATGGCACTACCTAATTATCTTTACATGCTGGCTTTATCAATTTTTCTATCTAATGAAGGAAAGTGTTTTCAAGTTATCATTCACTGGACAAAACATGGAAATGAACCAATTCCCAGCATCAGTTCAAGGAAGTGCTATAAAGGAATGCAATTGGAGGTCAATAGTGCCTGAAACCAGAGAACGCACTGGCTGTTCATCTCCAGAGATTTGAAATTAAAAGTTATAAACTTTAATGCGAAGAGTGACATAAATGCATGACAGGAAGTAAGTAAATAAGTAAGTCACGTGAATGAGGTCCAGATGTATGACGATCATTCATCCTGATGAAATGTTTTTCTCTAGACATTTGTGTAGGCAAAGTACTTTGTGGAATTGAGTCCCTTCAGCTTTACAAAGTGTCAAATATTGATAAGTTATGTTACCATAATGGAAATGGTTTTGGTGTGTGTTGTGTGTGCACAAAATCATTGTTTGACAAGACGGGTGAATTCTATTTGCTTAGCGAGTTAGAAGAAGAGCTCAGAGATGCTTCATTGGCTGGCTTCAAAAGGATGCTTTAGTTGAACCTTCTTCAAAGTGAAACACCTCTGTGAAGAACTGAAGAGCCTCAGAATTAATGACATTTAATTTTAATTAAGTTCAAGTGTAGACAAAATGAGATTTTTGAAAAGTCATTCAGAGCCCAAGTACATCTCTTGACCCAGAAAGGTTTGTACCTTTCTTTTAATGTTGGTCAGTTACAACATAGTCCTAGAAAACATAAAATAAATTGCATTGAGGGACATTGAGATAAAATGGACGGTAGAACTAACTCCAAAGAGAAGGTTGAATCAGGATATTTAGTTGGCAAAGAGACAATTTGAGAATTCATGGAGATTGCATCTTGGAGATGAAACACAGGATAGTGGAAGCAGATTGACTTCTGGGTAACTTTAGCCAAAGTATACACTGCCCAAACAATTACAATAGCAGACTTTGGATATAGGAGAGAAGTAGAAAGTGTAAGACTTTGGTCATTTTAGTGCATATTATGCAATGACTATAAGGCAGAAACAACTTTATTTGTTAATTGAGTTGCCATTTTTGCAGCTAGAGGTTGTTTGTATTTCAAATAATTGGAGGAGGTTGCAAGCAAATGGTCATAAAAATGACATCACTGGATGGCAAAGACCCAAGATTTAGTCCTATTCATTTTCAAATAGACGTGTCAATCTGATTTTTTGCCTGTATCTCTCTCTCTCTTTTGGCATTTGGTATTATGGTCTTTGGGACTTCTAAAACACAACAGGTTTCTGGGTGTCTGTTTTAATTTAGAATAGAATAGAATAGAATAGAATAGAATAGAATAGAA
>JANHFP010008766.1:14468-27345 GCA_032468135.1 Calamaria suluensis | reverse complement strand
GCTTTCTCTCCTTTCCCCCTTGAAACCGGGGAAAGGTTTTCGCCGCCTGCCAGCTGATTTGCGCTGACAGGCGGCTCAAAACAAGACTGAAACGGGCGCCCCCATTCAAAGGGCGCCGCCGACGGGAGAAAGCCGGAAACGGAAGTCCTCCAATATCTTATGGGCAGCTACCCAATGAAACATTGATCTTGTCTGCTTGTCTTTGAGAAAAAGCCTAAATTTAAAATGACCAAGCAGAAACAGCTTGTTCACTCAGATGTGATGTAACTCGGGAAGAAATGGATGGCTTTCCTTCCAAAAGGTGTCCAAGAAATAGGAGGACAGTTCAGATGATGTGGCTCCTAGGATCAAGTGGGCTGCTTCTTCCTAGAAGACTTCAGTTTTCTGAAGGTTTTAATTGAATTGGTTCCTGTTTCTTGGAGCAGTCATTTAATACCTTGAATGTGCTCTCTTGGAAGAGTATGCTAGTGCCATTAATAGGCCCCAGGAAATTGCTGCATTTTTTTCATCTGATACATTTATAATGTGAAAGAGCTTAAAAGATTTTCTGCCTTCTCAACTTTCTCCTGTCATGGTCATGTATACTAGCATGCTTAGTCATGAGAAACCAGCTGTGATTTAATTTTTTTAATTTATAAATAAAATAGATTAAACCTTGGGCAAAAAACTGAAGATTGTGTTTTTCAAAAGCAGCACAGCTCTCTGAGGGTTTAGTTTGCATAAAAATAGGAAACAGCAAGACATCTTTGATATTATAGCTGCAGATTTTGCTAGAAAGCTTTCAGCAAAATGAAAATGTAGTTTTGCTGTAATTGTATCTCCTCCCTACACCTCCATTCCCTTCAAAAACCTCCTGGGCCTTTTGACTTTTTAATTTAACCATATTTAAAAGTGGCCAGTGTGACTTGAGGTTAATATACTGTATAATCTGTTCAAAGTACTTTACATACTCAAATGAACTCTGCTTGTATTCTTTTTCAAGCCTTAACTATCACTCTTTTAAGGAAGGAACGGGGTGAGAAATGTTTTATACACCAGACTATTAGAATCTCTCTTAATTTAAATGACAAATAAAAATCCAGTACTTATTCAATTTTTTTAGCAATTTGGATATACGATGTTGGCATCCATTTATGTCATATATCACACTGACAAAAATAAATGAGCTCTACATTCAGGGATAAAGAAACTTGATTTGTATAATGACAGAAAAGCAGTAAAACCTTCTGTCAATTATGCATGTTTGTAAGAAGAATGAGTTGACTTCTAGACTAAAATGAAAATAAGTAAATTTAAGTTTCAGATGTGGGGTGGGCCAATGTAAACCTAGAATGTGAGAAATAATCTTTATAAATTGATCTGTTTTTATGTGAATATTGATAAGATAATGTTTCTAGATCATCCTTGTGAATGTAACTATGGATTAGAGACGATTAAGTTGCAGTTGGGCCATTTGTAGTTCAGTGACATGTAGGAACCCAGTTATTGATATGTGTTTTGGATGTGTTATTAAATATCTGTAGCTTGGGTGTAGGATGAGGGTGAAGGTTTGTTCTCCAAGCTTGTGGATTGGTTTCCGAACATTTCGTAGCCAGGCCACGTAACATCTTCAGCAGAGTTTAGGGGACGTCAGTGTTCTGTTTATCAGGGCTTTGTGTGGTCAGTAGGTCTTGTGATTGGTTGAGTGTGAGTTTATCAAGTGATGGTCTTATGATGGGTCAGGTGTGGGTGTGTCAAGTGAGGGTCTTTGATGAGTCTTGTGAGTTGAGTGTGAGTTTATCAAGTGAGGGTCTTGTGATGGGACAGGTGTGGGTGTGTCAAGTGAGGGTCTTTGATGGGTCTTGTGATGGGTTGGGTGAGGGTCTTGTGATGGGACAGGTTGGGTGTGTCAAGTGATATTGGGAGGTGAAGTGCTTGTTGAGGGGGCTTGTGTGGGTTGGTTAAGGGTCGGTGTTATCTCTGGTTGGCTGTGTGGTTGATTTAGATTCTGAGGGGTTCACAGGCTGGTTGTAGGTCAATGTGTGTTAATGGAATTGCTTGTAGAATGTCTGGATTTGATGAACTCATGAGCGTGGCTTATAGTAGCATGGCCAGTGATTTTTGTGTTGCTCCAATCAAACTGGTGCTATTTGATGTCTGTGTTGGTAGAGATTCATGGATTTGGGATCGTGGCGTTTGACTGCCAGCCAATATTTGTGGATCCTGGTTTTTAATTGATGTGATGTTTGTCTCACATAGAATTTGTTTTACAATTGACAAAATATAGAAGGATGAGGTAAGGTAATCTACAAAATCAACTGCAACAATTTGGGCATAGATGTTACATGAACACATGTTTTGTTAATGTATGTTTCAGCCAGTGATTCCATCATTAGAAATCAGTTGTGCAGCTAGAACTTTAGAACAGTCAGTGTGGTTCCAAATGTATCCCTTGGTATTGTAACAGTATTTCTTCTAATTTATTTATAATTTAATAGCAATAGCGCTTAGATTTACATACTGCTTCACAGTGCTTTGCACCCCTTCTCTAAATGGTTTACTGAGTCGCCATATTGCCTCCAACAATCTGGGTCCTTGTTTTACCGACTTTGGAAGGGTGGTCAACCTTGAGCCAATGAGGATCGAACTCCTGGCAGTGGAATGCAGAGTTAGCCTGCAATACTTCATTCTAACCAGTATGCAGCCACTGCTAAAACAGATAAGATCTCCCAAGTATTGAAGACATAGTAATGGGGAGCTGTCATTCATGCATGTGCAAACTCTAAGCACATTGTTGAAATAAACAAAGAATAAGCTAAGGAATGGTGTGAGGAAGACTGGGGAAATCCCATCTACGGTATGTCTTTAGAACAATTCTAACTCTGTCCCTTGGCATAAGCTTCCTAGGTGAGCCAAGCAAGGTTGTTGTTTTTTTGTCTAAGGCTATATTTGGCAATTTGAATAGAGGAAGACTTGTATAGGAAGACTTGACCTTTAGAAATAAGAATTTTTGAAATTATATATAAGAAGGACTTTGGCCACCGCAAAATTTGCTTCGAAATAAAAATGTCATTCCTTTTGCCATGGCCTCATAGCTTTCCTCTCTTTTTTTCTTTCTTTTTGAGATTGTATCATCTCTGCTTTGATGAACCTATTTGAGCCACTATGCCCAGTGGTAAAAGAGAGAAACGAGGGGGAAAGTGTCTGCTTCTCACCTGGACTATTGTTAGTCAAGTAAGTCTCCATGTTTAAGAGAAAAACTGACTTTCCCTCCCCGGCTTTCATCATAGTCTTCTGTTTGAAAGAAGTGAGGCGCTTTTTCCTTTCTTAATAAGCCTACTTCAAATGCAGTGAATAACTACTAGCGTTCATTGAGAGTTGGGCTCAGGGGTCGGTCGGGCTTTATTTTCCACCCACAACAATATTATTCTTTGGTTATTATAGTTTCTGAGATATCCTGCTGTTTAATTACTCAGTACCTTTTTAATACTCTGCTTAAGTCCAGCAACATTTTCCTTTTAACTATTCTTTTAGGCCTCTAGAGAGGTTCTTTCTGATCATTTAATTCTTGGAGGAAACAATTTAGTCAGCTTTTCCATGGTAAATAATAGTAAAGAGTGACAATATTGACATAGGATCATGAATTGAATATCTAAGGATATAGAGAAAATATAATAGAGAAAATTATTAAAACAGCTGAATTGGCTTACATGTTGGTATAGTGCAACTTTGAGTCCTTCCACCCAATTTTTTAAAATTCACAAATGTTATATAGATTGTGTCATTTTGAAACATCCAAGAAATATTCTTGTAAAAGGGCTATGGAGTTTTATTCACATTCCTTTCCTCTCAAAGCAGCAGCAAATGAAACCCAGCAAAAGAAGAGAAACCACTTGGCAAACACTTAACAACTTCTTCCTTTGAAGTGTAACATTAGAAGAAGACGCTTCAGTTTTGTCTTTTGTCTTTTTAACAGGAAATTTCTAGCCATCAAAAAGTTGCAAAAGCCATGGATGGAATATTTTCACATGTGTTAAAGCTAGCAAAGTAGAAGGGAATGGTTCCAGTTGTAGACTAAAATAGGATCAAAGTCCACATTCTTCACGAGAATGTAGGTGCAAGATATTCTATCTGTGGTCACCTGTTTTCTTACCCTCTTCCTAATTATGCAATATGCTTTGCAAGTCCTCCCCCCCCATATGGATGATTCTACTTTGTTCCCCAAGTTTTTTATTTTTCTACAAACATACCATTATGTCAACAGCATGGGACCAGGGTTACATTTTAGTACAAATAAAACAATATTCTTCATATTTAATACCAGGGCTTAAAATTTCAAGACTGGACTTACTCACCAGGCAAAAACTTTACACTCCACCAGTTGCCCCACCCATGTCCACCCCAACCCCGCTCCCAACCCCACCCCTTAAAGTTTATGAAATTACATCTTTCTTTAAAATAGAGTCCAATTTTTTAAAAAAAACCATAACATAGCTTTATTATATCAATTTAAACATAATAGCAATACTTTAATAACTATAGGATGCAATTAAAACATCAAGTTTTACAGCTTTAAACCTGTAGTAAACATTTTGTAGTTTTTTTTATCTCCAGCATCTTATTAACAGAACTTAGAGTAGTGCATTAGGAAAAAACAAAAAAGGGCTTATTTAGATGCCACCAAGGCCTTACATTTCTCATGCCATACAAAAGTTTCCCTTTTAAAAGGAGCTTTTATCCCATTTGTCCATTTTTCATCTGAAATTTGGGGAAACTGAATGCAAACTTTACATGTAATGGTATCATTTTCCTTGGAGTAAGCAAGCCATGAAAACTGATCTAGCCAATGTGCACTAAAACAGCGTTTTTTCATAGACTGTCCAGCATCACCATCTTTTCACTTTTTAGTTATTACAGCAGTAGATGTTTGAGGCAAACTTAAACTGAATTAGCTGTTGATTCATTCTCTATTTCTATAGGATTTGACTGGGACTCCACAGCACAACAGCCTCTACTATGTTTACATTCCTGAGCTGGCCAGCAAGTGAGCAGAAATTTTAAGCCCTGCTTTAGAAGCTCCCTACCAGGGGTAGATCAAAGGGCAGGCGTGAAAATCATTAAGTCATTACTCAATCACAACAAAGGAATTTTCCCTTGCCATTTGCGAGCTGGCGACCGGAATTTTTAAGCCCTGTTTAATACAATTAACAATTATACCCATATTTTGATAAATTATAATGTTTCCTTAGTTATTCAATATTTCAATATTATTTTTATGCCAGTCTCCATATTCTTGATATCACTCCTTTTATTACAAATAGAATACCAATAGTCATATTTGTTGTAGTTAACAAACTTACATGATTCTAATAGTAATACATAGATTTTAATAGAATTATACTCTCCCATTGTTCCCCTTTCTAATTTTTAGTTATGCAACTGTTATATTTAAAGTTTTTATTTTTTTAAAAAAATACCAAATCAATACGTAAACAATGTGGCATCTGGGCACCATGCATTTTAACACAAACAAAACTGATCAAATTAAGGATTGTTATTACACTCAATCAATTTATAAAATTCCCATTACAATATAGATCTATCTTGGGTTACAATCTATCATTATTCAATTATTCCACCTATCATAATTACTTCCATTTTATCAACTAGAAATATAATACATTAAAATTCCTTTTATTTCTATCTCTTACTCTAGCTTTTAATCATCACCTTTTATTCCAAAGCTTTTTCGTTCTTTTCTGTAAAATTTATAATCATATTATATGCTTACAAAAAAAAGAAAAGAAACGAGACAGAGCACAAAGAGGTAGGAGAGGTAGGGAAAGGCACCAAAACAGCAACCAGGAGCAAGAACCATCCTTCCATCATCTCTTGCCAGCTTTGCATTTTAGTTGCTATGCTTTAAAAAAAGGGAGGTGAAGGGAAAGGCAATTCAAAGCAGCCATAAAGAAAAAGAAATCCTCTACCCATCATCTCTTGCCCGCTTTGAAACTTCAATTGCTATGTAATTGTCTGTCTTAAGTCTTTTTCTATTTCTTGGATGTGCCATCTAAGTATTTCATCTCCACCCTCTTCCACTGCCTATTTTCTAAGATTTTTACTGAGACCCCTGCTCCCATTTCAGATATATCTTCCAAATCTTAACATATTTCCCCCCTGGTTTAATTCATCCATCATTATTATTTTCATTATAATCTCTGCCTTGCCTTCTTCCTTCTTTATTTCTTCTTTTAACTCCTCTTTGTCCTGGGCATCTTGGTCTATAATCATAATCCCTGGTATAGTATTTTCCATTTTTCCATTAGATCCTTAAATGTGTGTTTGTGTGTGTTCCCTCTTGAACCATTTCCAAAAAACAGGCGAGAGTTGGCTTTTTGTTTTGTTTTTTTGCTGATGTTCTTTCTTCTTTGAGTGCATTTTATGATTTAAATCAACAGTCATTTCATGTTCCCAGATAAATGAAGGTCTTTCGTCTCCCTACTGTGGCTGTCTGGCCTTCCCCTCCCCTCCCAGTCACTCACTGTGTAGCTTGAGAAGGTAAGGGCGATGGCGGGGATGGAGACTCACTCCAAACAAGAGGGAAGCATACCTGTACTTGCCTCTCATCTCAGATGCTTATTCTGGCGCTTCTTAGCGTGCGCCACACTCACATGGGGAGATGCGCAACTTTCTGTCTGTCCTGAGATGCTGGCCCAGGCTGGCTGTGAGCAGTGCTCTACATTGTAAATGACGTTCCCTCCTCCTCCTGAAACCCATTACGATGCGGAGCATCGGCTGCACCCACCATCACCTTCACCTTGTCAGGCTATGCGAGGAGTGACTGGGAGGGGAAGGTGAGGGGTGGGGCTGGCCAACCTACAGGGAGCCACAGCAGGAGGACGAAAGAGCTGCATGAGGCTTTGGAGCCGCACGTTGCCAACACCCGCTCTAAAATGATAGATCTACAGTATATTTATGCATTCCATTTATGTGATTGCCCATCTGAAAAACATAACTCTGGGCAATTAACAGCAATTAAAAGTAAGATAAAAACATAACAAACCAATTAATAACATACACCATCATGAAGATAAATGACCAAAATAATAACACAGCCATGATACAGGCTTAATCGCAAATCCAGAGGCCCAGGCTTGTTAACAAAAACCTTCAGAGTCTTATGGGAAGCCAGGAGGGTCAGAGAAGTCTAAATCTCTGAAGGAATGATGTTTCACAGGTGGGTGCCACAATAGAAAAGAGAACCAGGGAGAGATGATCTCACAGGTGACCCAAGAATTGAGGGTCTTGACAGGTCACCACAAACACCTTGAGTTGAGCTCAGAAGTATACTTCACCTGGAAACCACTGCAGCTTGTGGAATAAAGGTCAATGTGCCGAATGAAGGGTGCATGTAACTGCCCACCCCACCACATTGGGTAACAGCTGAAGCTTCTGAGTACTTTTCAAGGACATCCCCATATAGTTGGGAGGTGGCCATGGTCCAGGAACAGCCATAATTGGTGCACAACATGTAAATGTGCAAAGGCCCTTGTTGCCACAGCTACTATCTGCTCTTGGAGCAGGAACTGTAAATCCAGGATGCCCCCCCACCCCCCAATTGTACATCAGTTCTATCTGGAGTACTTGCAAGCCCATCCACAATTAAAGATGGAAAGTCTCCAAAACCACTTGCTCCTGCTAGGGTTGAGTTGAAGGCTTTTGTTCCCTATCCAGACCCAAAGGCAAAAATGCTGCTGTCTGGATACATCCTTGGTGGAAATGGAGGCAGCCTTGAAAAATGTAGTTCTTGATGCAAAAATGTTGAAGTGTCAGCCCTCTCCTATTAAAATCTCCTACACAGAATATAGAAATGGAGATAGGGAAAAAAGGTTTGATGTCTGCAGCCTGGACCAATTGCTTCTCAATATTTCAAATTGGTTTCAATGTTCAATGTTTCAATGTTTAAAATTGGTCCCTATAGAAAAAGAAGTGGGTTTTCATGCAGCAGGCTGCATTGAGTCCTGCTTGTAGTAACTCATAAGTAAAAACAAATCTGCACCTTTGTTATTTGAAGCAGTTCATCTACAAGCGTGCTGACTCAGCTCAGTTGCCAGGTGCAATTGGAGCAGCCCACAGCGGGTTGTGATGTGGTCAAGGATGTCACAATGATAGCTAGGAAAGTATGCTAATTAAATTTCCCCAGCTGGTTCTCCTGGCAAATATAATTCTTCAAGACATGAGTCAGCTGGACTCCAAGCATTTGACCTACATTTTTGTGGCATTCTTGCTGAGCAGAGTTTCCCATAGTTACATGTTCTGGCATGCATATATCTCTAAACCTCCAGTTATTTCAAGATTTCAATTGTTTGCTAGAACTGAATATTGATTATTGAATGTGGGAATTGCCTTGAAGGTTAGTCTAAGGAAATATGTTTCAAATATATCACATCAGTGATGAATGTAAGCTAAAGAAAACCACATGTTCGGATACTGGGGGAAAGGATGAATTCAAGGTATTTCGGTGTAGAATGAAATGAATATACAATGTTTAACGGATGCACAATTAAATACAGTTAAGTAAAATGTGAATATAACATCCTCATATAGATGTCAGGTCCTGAGTGGGATTTCGATCCATGTTAAAATTGTAATATAGCTGTAGTGTATAATATACTCCAAAAATCGGAAAAGAAATGCCTTTGCTTCATATGATATCTATGAATTCAAGCTGAAGTAATAATATTTTGATATTAGTTTAAATTTCTAATATTAGGAGCAGTAGTGGGCAAACAATAAGCAAGTGGTGACACTTATCACTGTTTAAAGTTTTATGATCATAAAGGAGAGTTTTTAGGGGGTTTTGCTTGCTTTATAGTAGACCTGTAATAACTGACACAAAAAAATTAAGAAACCCCAAATTCCTCAGAAGACACATTGAAAACCTCCCAATTTGGCTACTTCATGAGAAGCTTTTCAAAGGATTACTGAATTTAGGATGTTTCTAAATGTGGGTTTCAACAATTATTTTCCTCTTGTCTTGCTCACCATTTTTCCTGTTTTTTCTGTCTTTTTGTTTACCAGAAAATAACTGAGGGAGAATAATATGGAATAGTTGAGAGATATCTTTTGACTGGTAGCACTGGAACATTTATATGTGAAAGCTTCTTGATCTCCATAGTAGCCATCAGGTGTAGCTATATGAATGGAATCGGTCCTTTACATCTAGAACAGGGGTGTCAAACTCGCAGCCCAAGGGCTGGATGCATTATGTGCCTCACATGACGCATGTTTGACACCCCTGATCTAGAGAGAAGGTAGATAGCTATCCCGTATTGGGTATGATATTCCGTTAAATTGAAATCAACCTATTTCCCAAAGCACCGGAAGACAAGGCGAGAAACAATGGAAACTAATCAAGAAGAGAAGCAACCTAGGACTAGCTTTGGGCACTTGGTCCGGAAAAGGTTAGCCATCACTGACATAGAGTCAAATTAAATAAAAAATAAAGAGAGAGAATGGAAACCCATTCTGAGAATACTCTCTTCCTGTATCCCTATTACTTTCTGCTGAAAACAAAGCTGGTTATGCTGCAATAGTAGAATTGTTGAGACTACACCTTCTTTTCAACCCTTTAATTGCAAATGCAGCCACTATAAATGCAAAGTCCAGGAGTCCCTGGTGTGTGTGTTTGTGTGTGTGTGAGAGAGAGATAGAGATTTCTCTGCCCATCATCTGCAAAGGTTAAATGCACCGCATCCACGCACAGCCTCCCACTTGCCATGGGTTCTTTCATCAAGCAGATAAAAGCATCTAAGCCTCCCCCCAAATACCACAGTCTTTGGCATGTTAAGTTTTTCTCAGCAAAAAGCATTGAGGAAATCCTTAGTGGAAATCATAACAGGAAGAGGAAATGAGAGGATGTGATGAATCAAAGCACAGAAGGAATAAAGGAAGGAACTCTTTATTTACTCCCACTGTAGGCTTTCAAATAATTCACCCAAGTGTTGAAACGCAGGGTCACAGGACACTGACTTCAAATTTCCACCACCCACCTTGCCTTAGGAAGATATGAGCTGTACGGGTAGGGTCTGCCAATAGACGGACTGCTGAGAATTGCCAAAATTTCTAAATATACTCGTCTGACTCTTAAATCTTTAAAACAAAGCAAATTCAAAGTTACGCTATCAAATCTTTTGTAGAAAACTACACGGGAACTTCTGTCATTACTGAAGTAGCTCTCCCACGACCTTTGACGTACATGCGTCACATATACTTTTCCAAAGGAAAAGAGTGTCCATGGTATCCCCACTCACATTCCTGTGAAGTAGATTACATTCAGAACGGTTGCTACTCAGTGGTCACCCTTCCCAGGTGAATGGGATTTTAATCCAGTACTCCCCCTCCCTCTTCAGATTTAAGTAGCCTATGCTAGTTTTGTCTGCTACCTTTAGGTCCCCACAAGAAGTCTTCACTTCCTATGTAACATACATGCTAGTCATTTCCGACTCTAGGGGCCGGTGGTCATCTCCGTTTCAAAGCCGAAGAGCCAGCGCTGTCCGAAGACATCTCCGTGGTCATGTGGCCGGCATGACTAAAGCATGGAACGCTGTTACCTTCCCACCAAATGTGGCCCCTATTTTTTTCTACTTGCATTTTCTACATGCTTTCGAAACTGCTAGGCTGGCAGAAGCTGGGACAAGTAATGGGAGCTCACCCCATTACGCGGCACTAGGGATTCGAACCGCTGAACTGCCGATCGACAAGCTCAGCTGTCTTACCCGCTGAACCACCATGCCCCCTTTGTAGAGGATAGGGGGAAGAGATATGGTTGCACCCCCAATCCGTCCTACGAATGTAGAACTGTGCAACATTCATTAAGTAATTAAAGGCTCTGATTGGCGGCTGTTTTAGTTGCTGTTGTTCAAGATGCGATAAACTGCACTCCCGAGAACATTTTCGATTTGTCCCCCTTATTGCACTCTAATTTGGGGCGGGTAGGAACACCGGGGAGAAATTTATTATAGGGACACGGATCTCTGAAGAGCAAAGTGTGTCAAATCCCTGAAGAGCAAAGATCTGCTAAAGCAGATCTTCTCCGCCGTACCCAACAAGTCGCGGCTCCCACCACCCCGAGCCCTCGCCCCCTTCCACCTTTGCGCCCAGCTTAACTGGTCGTCACAGTGACGCTGCGCCTTCCGAGGAAACCCAGATAGGAGAAAGTGCGCCCGCGGCAACTCATTCAACGAAGTCGACTTCTAGGGAAAGCCGTCGGAAGTGGAGAAACCCAGCCCGATAAACCGCCTTCAGACCTCCTGAAAAGCCTCGCTTGCTCGTGGGTCTGCAATTCTCCAGCTCAAGGGATCGCGGTAGTAGATCTCGGTGGAAGCCACAGGCAAGCAAAGATGTTAAGGCGATCTCTGCGGAGGCCCCGCAGACAGCAACAATACCGGACTCTTGTTAGAAGTTAGGTTTCCATGGTTAGAGGACCGGCGCCCCTTTAGTCCAGGGGTCGCCAACCTTTCGGACCTCAAGGACCACTAAATTCATAATTTTAAATCCCGCGGACCACTAATATGATTTTTTTTCTCCCAAAGGTAAATGGCATTCAGTGCAATATATTTTAAAAATGCAAATAATTTTTCTGCGCGCCACCCAAAGTTTTTCGCGGACCAACAGTGGCCCCACCGGTTGGTGACCGGTGCCTCGCCATTCGCGAGTTGGGACGATGCCCTATTATTCGACGGCCACCCCCCACCCCGATGAATCGGTCCGGAATGACACAAGACGGGGCTTCAGTCAGCGAAAGTGGAAAAAAAAAGATAAACCGGTGGGCTGGGCGTTGCTCGTTTGCCCCACTCAAAAACCCAGCAAAACTCTTCCCAGGGGATTCTTATACGGCCACCTTTTATTTAAAAAAAAACTTTCAAAGGTTTAAAGAACCTCTGCGAATCGACCCATAAATCGGCTTCGCTTCCAGAGCGCCCAAGACGTCCCGGGGAATCTGGCGAACCGATAGGATCCTTTCCCCCTAATCCCGGAGCCACCCTTCCTCCTCCTACGTATTTCTCCCCCCCCCGCCCCGGTCCGCGAGACTTACCCAGGGGATCGTGGCGGAGGAGGGCGTGCGAGTAATCGCCGACGGCGCGGGGAAACGGGTAGAGGGGCGGCCCGGCGCCGGGGCCGTAGGGCCCGCTCCCGTAGGCGGCCGCAGCCAGCGGGTGGGAGAAGGCCGGGTGGATCGGCGTCGGCTCGTAGATGGGAGTCCGGTAGGAAGCCACCAGACTGGTGAAGGAGGAGTTGGGCGAGGGCAAGGTGGGGGGAGGCGGCCCCGGCGGCCCCCTGCCCAGGATGTCCTCGATGTAGAAGGGCGTGGGGTGCACCGGCTGCAGCAGCGGGGGGGGCGCGTAGAGAGGGGGCAGGGAAGCCGAGCCCGAGGGCGGGTGGTATTGCATGGCTGGTCTGGGGCAGAGGGCAGGAGCCTTCCCGCCTTCGCCCCCCCCCACCCCGGCCGGCCCGTCCTTCCTCTGCCGGGACCCGCTGCTGCTGCTGCTCCTGTGGGGTTTTTTTCCCCCTCCTTCTCCCCACCCCCGCCCGAAGCAGGGCGAACCGAAGGGCCCCCTGACCGCCTCCCGCAAAGCCAACTTTCAATCTGGCAGCGCCGCTGGGCAGCACCGTTTCCTGCCCTGAGGGGCCTGGAATCCAACCAATCAGACGGCCGGGCGATGGAGGAGACCACACCCACAGGCCCCGCCCACTCCCTGGGCCTTCTTCTGTCCCGCGGCGTCAATCCACAGCCCCGGACGACTCCGCAGGGAACGCCGGAGGTGGGGTGGGGTGGGGTGAGCATTATGTTCCTTAAAGCAGGGCTCTCCAACCTTGGGAACTTTCAGACTTGTGG
>JANHFP010008762.1:164507-176463 GCA_032468135.1 Calamaria suluensis | reverse complement strand
TTTGAACCTGGGTTGCCCGCATCCCAGGCAGTTGACTTATCCACTAGGCCACAGGTTCTTATCCTATCAGCAGCTTTATAAATATATATACATTTATACATATATATATATATATATATATATATATTCATATCTGTCTTCTTTTGTTTCTCCTTTGGGGTATCAGCAGGAAAATCAAACATAAAAAATAAACCGTAATCTTAACCGATATACATTTTTACCTGTATGCAATTTTAAAATCTTTTAAAACTGTTTATCACACATTATATAGTTATCAATATTCTTCATTTTTTGTCTTGGGATTTTAGTTTCATGGGTGGCGTCCTACTCCCCCTGCCCAATGCCTTGACGAATTTTTTTTTCTTTATATACAGTGAGAGCTTATGCACCGAAGACAAATTCCTTGTGTGTCCAATCACACTTGGCCAATAAAATATTATGTTCTGTTCTGTTCTGTTTTCAGAAAGAAAATTAGTTAGATGGTAATTAAAACTGAAACTCGAGAGCTAGTTTGGTGTAGTCTTTAAGACATCAGGCTAGAAACTAAGAGGCAGTGAGTTTTAGTGCCACCTTGAGCATGAAGCTAGCTGAGTGACCTTGGTCCAGTCACTTTCTTTCAGCCCCAAGAAGAAAACAATGGCAAATCTCTTCTAAAAACCTTGCAGGGACTGATCCAGACAGTCTCAAAAATTCAGCATGATTGAACACAAGAAAAACAACAACCCTAAAATGTGGCATCTGGACTTTAATAAGATCAACCATAAGTTAAGAAGCAGTGAACATTTGGGTCTGAATGCAAGCAGGCAATCCTAAGAGCAATAGCACTTAGATTTATATATTGCTTTTCAGCCCTCTCTAAGCGGTTTACAGAGTCAGCCTATTTTCCCCTCCCCCAACTATCTGGCTCCTCGTTTTACTGACCTTGGAAGGATGGAAGGCTGAGTCAACCTTGAGCCAGTCAGCATCAAACTCCTGACAGTGGGCAGTGAGTTAGCCTGAAGTACTGCATTCTAGAAAACATTTAGAAAACATCCAGAAAAACGTTTACTTCTGCTTCATTGACAATGCTAAAGCAATTGTTTGTGTGGATCACAACAAATTGTGGCAAGTTCTTAAAGAAATGTGAGTACCAGAACATCTTATTTGTCTCCCGAGAAACCTATATGCTGGTCAAGAAGCAACAATGAGAACTGGACATGGAACCACTGATTGGTTCAAAATTGGGAAAGGAGTCCCGCAAGGCTGTGTACTGTCACCCTGCCTATTTAACTTATGTGCAGAGCACATCATGAGAAAGGCGAGGCTAGATGAATCAAAAATTGGAATTAAGATTGCTGAGACAAATATCAACAACCTGAGATATGCAGATGATATACATCTCATGACAGAAAGTGAAGAGGAACTAAAGAGCCTTGATGAAGGTGAAGGAGAGTGCAAAAGTTGGCTTGAAACTCAATATTAAGAAAACTAAGATAATGGCATCCGGGCTTCTAAATTACTGGCAGATAGCAAGTGTATAGTTACTTATAATATGAAGTTTGGAAGAATAAATACTGGTTTCCTTTTATTGGCTGGTTATAAAGTACATTTACAGGTTTATACTTATTATTAAATGTATTATAAGATTGTAGGGCATTTTACAAGCCTGAATCACATTTTACTGGTTATGTTTTCATATTATTTGGGTACATGATGATCTTATGTCGCTGACTGGTATAAATTACTCATCTTCATTTTTAACGAAATGTCATTTTAGTATTTTGTTTGCTAAGACAAACCACAAAAAGTATGTGGCAAAGGAACATAACATATTATTTATTTTACTCTTCTGTAAAACCATGAACAATATTCT
This sequence comes from Calamaria suluensis, assembly GCA_032468135.1. Lineage (NCBI taxonomy): Eukaryota > Metazoa > Chordata > Lepidosauria > Squamata > Calamariidae > Calamaria > Calamaria suluensis. The sequence goes on along the minus strand of JANHFP010008762.1, from coordinate 174,611 downwards.
ACTTGCAATTCTGGTTTTTACATTCCCAACTATAAATTAAAAACTTCATGAATGTGGGCTAGTCTCTCCACACACAAATACTTAAGAGTTGTTTTTGATTAATCTAGAGCAGAGGTTCCCAAACTTGGCAGGTTTAAGACTTGGGGACTTCAACTGAGAATGGAAAGATAATGTTCTGAATAATAAGCAGGGATGTGACTAGGATTTTCCTATCATGTAGACCAGGACAGTGTGCAGTACCTGTATCCAACATTTATATACCTGAGGTTTATTAATTACTTAATAATTTTAATCTAATATGTACTGATTGAGAAGAGCAGAACGAATCATATTGTTACCTTTCCCATTTATAATTATACAAGCCCAACTCTCTCTCTCTCATACACACACATGGAAACAAGTTGCTTTTCTTGGAGATTAATGGAATAAGGAATATGGTGCTGTAGCAAGATTCAGACTATTTTTTTAAATGAATGAAAGGATATACTACATTTCATTCAATTTAATTGCTCTTAGAAATGAAGAAAAGTTCCTTGAGACAAATGAAAATTTCTACTTCATTTTTTCTCTGATTTTTGTATGAAATTTACAAGTGCTATTTACTCTTTACCATATTGAGCCAAATGCTTACATTCTACAGGGAGGAAGCATTCTGGAGTGGTTGGAAAATAGCATGAAAACAGCATACATCGGGGAGAAAACTTGTATACTACATATATATACATATTTGCTTAAGTGGTTCTCATCTTAAAAATAATAGTGTTAGAATGTTGATCTCACTGATTGCAAAGGTTCTTATTTCTTCTTAATAAGTTGAAGCACTAATGGACAAACACTTAAATATGAGACAGCAGTGTGCTGCAGCTGCTTAAAAAGCCAACACAGTTCTAGACTGCATTAACAGAGGGATATAATCAAGATCCTGTGAAGTGTTAATGCCACTTTATAATGCCTTGGTACAGCCACACTTGCATCCAGTTTTGGTTGCCATGATGTAAAAAAATGTTGAGAGTCTAGGAAAAGTGCACAGAAGAGCAACAAAGATGATTAGGGTACTGGAGGCTAAAACATATAAAGAATGGTTGCTGGAATTGGGTATGTCTAATCTTATGAAAATAAGGACTAGATAGCTGTGCTCCAATATTTAAGAAGCTGTCCCAAGGAAGAAGGGGTCAAGCTATTATCCAATGCAGGAGAAGCAGCAATGGATGGAAATTATTCAAGGGAAGAAGCTACGTAAAACTAAGGAGAAATTTCCTGACAGTTAGAACAATTAATCAATGGAACAGCTTGTCATCAGATGTTATGAATGCTCCAACACTGGAAGGTTTGAGGAAGAGATTGGACAACCATTTATCTGAAATGTTATATGGTTTCCTGAGCAATGGAACAGCATTTTTCCTGAGCACGGTTTTTTTTTGTAAACAGGGAGTTGGACTAGAAGACTTTCAAGGTCCTTCCAGCTCGGTTACTGTAAGTACAACAATTTAGGTCCTTTTCTTCTATCATATATACCATATCATTTGGTGGAGAGAAAATGAATTCAACTACCTACCACTCCATGTTATATGTCCCATTTCTTTACTATTTGAAATGTTGCAGCAGTGTGACCAGCTTGCTTTCACTATGATGCTAAATGCCATCTTCTTGGAAGTATATTGCAGTGGAATTAAAGCTTGGTTATAAGGAAGTATGTGGGGGATTATAGTGTTAGTCTGCCAGCACCACTACATGTACAATAATTTTACCCTAGCTTAATTTTCTTTATTTAATATCAAATAATATGCATCTGGGCTGGCGCTTTATATGATTTGGTTCTCATACTCCTTATGATCACATTTTAAAACTTATTTTTTCTTCTTTCCCTTTAAAATCTTTTATCTAACTTATCCCTTTTCATTAAAAAGGAAGAAAAATTGCAAGTCACAGTGAGTCAAGACAAACAAGCTGCCCTGCTATAAAATAAATAGACTTTGAAATTCTACAAAGTAAATCAGTTCTATCCAAGATTAAGCTGAAATGTTTACTTGAGCTTCGTGTCTCAACATCTCTGCACTTAACCAGATGACAGCAGTGGTTTTGCCACAAAACATATCTTTTCTAAACCAGGGCTATCTTTCAATGAGAATGGAACAAAATGCTGCCCTCTGCCATCAAAACATCCCTCTAGCCTTATTTATTTATGAGAAGCTTTGTACCGGGTACAAACTGATACATATGTTATCCAGCTTTCTGTAAGGCATCACATGGTATTAGTAATCGGGGTTTTAAGAGGATAGCAGCACTGCCAGTTTTAAGTGCCAGCAGTTTCCTTCCATGAAATAAAATGTAAGGCTGAGAAATACTCTAACCTCCATGGATAGCTCTGCCTTCAAAGATAATTCCAGCCTTTATACAACCTGAAACTGCTTTCATTCTGTTAATGTGCTTGCAATTAAGCATAATTCCCAGAGTGTACATGTGTGATTCAAAGAAGTAGAGGAACAGTTTCTTATGGGGAAAAATACTACTGATACTATTTAAATATATTGTTCAGAAATTCAAATGGCTATTCAGTGTAAAGTTGCACCATCAACTAAGTCTCCAGATCTGGTATTCATACAAATTGCTGAAACTTAGAAACTCTACTTCTACTGGTGTCCAAGCTAGTAATAAATATGTTTTGACACCTGTATCATATCAAAATGAAGTGTGCCAATTCCATGGAAGCATTACAATAACATGGAGGAATTTCCATGGACTATCCAGTTGTTGAATAACTGTTCGGTTATTGGATGTATTTCTATAAGACATCAATTTTTTTTACGTCTCATTATGAATAATGGTTGCACAAAGAAACTGGGAAATACTGAGAACAAAAGAAGTGCAGTGTATCATATACGGGAATCAAATTATGAAATCTTCATGTTTTCTCTCTGATTCACTTTCATGATTTAGATATCTATGGAGATTCTCAGTGATCCCAAAGGTGCTTTTTCAAGAGGCAACTGGACTTCGTGGTTTTTCTTTGAAGATGTCTCGCTTCTTATCCAAGAAGCTTCTTCAGCTCTGGATTCCCCATCATTCAGTCAGAGTTGAAGAAGCTTCTTGGCTGAGAAGCAAAACATCTTCAAAGAAAAACCAGAAAATCCAGTTGTCTCCTGAAAAAGCACCTTTGGGACTTTCATGATTTATATTATGTCACAGACAGGGAACAAGGTAACCATGCTAATACTAATACTCTTAAAACCAGAATAAGATTAGTTATATATAACTCTATAATCTATATAATAATGTTATATAGCATTGTGATATTTTCATTCCATATGTCTGTAGTTGATAAAGGAATGAATTGAGATTGCCATACATTACCTTTAAATTATATTTAAGATAAGTATAATTACAGGAAGAACAAGGTATATAGCTAACGGCAAATTTTACACATTTTATCAACCCTATCGATTTCTGGTCAGCATAGGTGTTTAATAAAAGTATGTTTGCTGCCTGGGTAGTGAAATTTACAAAATATGTTTTGTGCTCTAAGCTTAGATGTAATTACATCTTAAAGTAGCAAACTTTAATTTTATTTTCTAAGAAACAATTTAGTTACAATGTAGGTCAGACTTATCTGCAGGTACATAGACAAATGATCACATCATACTTTGGATTAGAGTTATTTACCTGGGGTCCAAACGTCCAGAAAAACAAAATACAGATCGTCCTCAATTTACAATCCCAATTGACCCCAACATTTCTGCTGTTAAATGAGACAGTTGTTAAGTGAGTTTGGCCTCATTTTGCGACCTTTCTTGCCACAGTGAATCCTTGTAGTTGATAAGTCAATAGCCCAGTTGTTAAGTGAATCTGGCTTCCCCATTGACTTTGCTTGTCAGAAGGTTACAAAATGTGATCATGTGACCTTGGGACACCACGAACATCATAAGTATGAACGATTTGCCAAGCATCTAAATTTCAATCACATGATCATGGGGATGTTTAAAAAGGTTGTAACTGAAAATTGGTAATAAATCACTGTTTTAGTGCCGTTATAACTTTGAACGGTGACTAAAAGAACTGTTGTAAGTTGAGGGCTACCTGTATGCATTTTCTCTATTTTTTGTTATTGTTGTTGTCACCTGGAGATTAGATAACCTTTTGTGGTACATACAATATAGATTGTGGCAGAAAGTTGTAAACTAAAGAAAAAGGTTTGTCTCAGCAAAACATGGTGGAAAATGGCTGACCTGACACCTCAGGCACACTTTGTGCTTCAAATGGAAAGAAGTACTCTTGGATGAAATGCCACATGGTAACCATTTATTTGTTTGTTTACTAAATGTTTATGCTACCCATCTCCCCTATAAAGTGACTTCAGCCTTTAAAGCTGAAATACACATTGCCATGTTTTATGTCTTTGCTTGGAAGTAGGAAACATATACTTCTCATTGTTGTCTTTTACTTCATACTATGGTGGTGGTTGTTATTCAGAAATGTTAACTGTAAAACTATTTTAGCTACACTAACTAGTAGCAGGTCTCTAGATTTCAGATAAGGTTGTTTATCTACCTCGTGTAAACATTTCATGCTTAGTCACTGGAAGAAAGCAATTCAAGAACTTCCTTTCTTCAAGGGTTCCCTTTGTGGCCTCTCCAAAGGCATCTGGAAAACAGGATGAAGGGCTTGGTGGATCATCACCATAATTCAATAGAGATTATAAATATGATTTTTGTTACATATATTAGGTAAATCGCAGGCTGTGGTAAGTAGTCTTTAAGGTGAGAAGTATTTCAAGATTTGAAATTTGAATCTAGCAGGCTTCAAGATGAATTCTTGAAAATAAATGTTTCATTGATTTTACCAATGTTTCTAATTTGAAAACACTGTTCTAAAAAAATCATAATAAGCAAGAGAGAGAGAGAGACTTTTTCTATTTAAAATGAAAAGACTGCTGCCAGTTCTATTGAAAGATTTTTCCCTTATGTATCAGATCTTGGCTCGGAATTTTATAATCCACCCTTAACAGTATTAATGTCTATAGTTAGTCAAGGACTAAGGACATCTTTTCTAGATATGTGACTAAAAGATATCATCACCTAAAATAAAAGAGGAAGGTGAAATGATGTGCATGAAACTGAACTGTGAAAGTGGGAGTAGGGCAAGGCATTGGGCTTTTTGAAATCCAATTATAAAAGCAAACTTCCTTGCAGCTTGATCTGGCAGGAGTTTTAAAAATGATCTGCTTTGTTTCTGTGCAAAAGAAAAGCAGTTCATTGGGAACACACATAGAAGTTCATTTTCAAAAGGTCAGATGTGCCCATAACCGACTACAGAACAGGAAGAAAAATATATTTTAACCGAATGGAGACTTTCTGTCTGTCTATCTACCTGTCTACGTAAATGCACAGACACTTATCTTTTAAATAAAGCACTAACATTCTAAAAAAAAATCAAAATATCTATTGGTAAGTATGTAAGTCTGATGACACTGTTTAATAGATAGTCAGGTGGAATTGTGAGCAAATAACACAATAAAAAAACTAAGTTTAGACCTCATGTTTCCACAGGACTACAAAAGTCTGCATCTGAGAACTTAAAACAATTATATGCAATCATTACCACTAAATTCAGTTGTTTTGGAAGACTTTGTTTCCTATGGGAGAATGTGGTTTCAGCACTATGGTTTATATTTCTTTTCTGATTTTCTAAAATTGAATATTCTTACAAGCCTTTCAGCCCATTAGTTTAAGCAGTGCAGCAATTTAAAAACCAAAGCCAATATTTTGTTTCATTTATGTCTTTTGAGCATCTCCATGAAACAGTGCTTGTAACATTGATAACTGAATATTAGAAATATATGTTTCCTGGTAATTTTCTTTGGCACAATATACTTTCATTCAAAGCCTGGCCATTCAAAATTTCCACACTATCCATATTATGCAATAATTACAAGTTGTTCAAGTAAGGTTAATTTGGTACTAAAAACTTTTATTTAAAATCTTAATTAAAAATCTAGATGTTTTTATCTGCTTCCTGTCTATCCATTTGGCCAACTATACTAAGAATTACTTGTCATAATTATGCTCTGTCTCTTTCTTTATTTATAGTAAACACTGCTTTTTGACAATCCATTTATTCATAAACAACATTAGTTTAAGTATAGAAAAGTTTAATTATCAGAGCATAAGGCCTTACAGTAAACTGTTTGTTTTTCACTTATATGCATGTTTAGAAGACAACAGCTGACCATTCTTGATGCGATTAAGCATGTTGCCTTCATTTTCATTTCAAACAGAATGCCTAGTATTCTTGATTTCCTTATAAAAGCAGAAAAACAATTATTTTATGCATGACTGATGATACTGATAAACACTCTGCAGGGGACACAGCAGGATGCTCCAGAAAGCTGACTGCTTCAAAACAGCATATTCAAATGTCAACATGTGTATATTTGGTTGAAGTTTATTTTACATTATATTTTGAAAAGTTTGGTGTAAGCACGATAGTTTAATCCCAACTTGCCCATTTGGGAAAGGATCTGAAACCAGTCTTTTATTTTTTTAAAGACAGTACCCTGTGTTAAAATAAAGCAAAAAGAAATTGAGTTTGTTTAGATTAAATTTAATAGTTGACATTTTTCAAAACTCACTGCCTTAAAATTTACATAAAGTTTGAAAACAAACCTTTCATGTCTTCCTAATACAGTAGCTGCTAAAAATTAAAACAAATATCTTCCTAAACAAATAAGTTTCCTAATAAAATGTATATATTAGTTGTCTTTATTTGAGGATTTTGCTTATTGTTTCATGATATTTAGGACTGATCAGTGCTACTAAAATGAATCATTCTCTGTTTGGAAATAAGAATATGCTTACTACCTTTTAAAATCTTTAGTCGGAGGAAAACATTTGAAGCTTCTTTAAGGCATCATAATTCCTGCTGTTTTAAATTTAGATAGCTTCTTCATTTATTATTTCTTATTATCTATTCAGTATTTTTATGTATTAATCATTACATTTTAGGTAATGACATTAATTACATTCAAATGTAATTTTGTTACATTACATTTTTAGCCTTGATGTTAAGAAAGGTCAAAAACAACACCAGTTAGAAAATCTACCAGATACTTATAACCAATCATATGTAGTCAGATATGTAGGCGGTGGAAGAAAAAAGGATTGAAAATTTAAACTAAGACAGAAGAGTGCAGGGGAAGCTCTTGAGACTGAAGGAAATTAAAATTCATTGTCTTTTAAATATGCTAGAAAGAGAATTTCAAAGATACTGAAAAACTGCTAATATTGAAGTTTTCCTGTCTCTTTTAGACTGACAAAGGGCACTTTCCTGTTCCTGCTTATGTAATATTATTCCACTCAAGGCTTATTGAGATATGACTCTTCAATCATTAGAATTCTTTTTAAAAAAAGCTGGTATTTTTTACAGGGTAGAAGCTGGAACAGTTTGTGATCTCTACTGATTGGTGATGGGTGATTGGAATGCCATGCATTTCTTCCAAGGCACTAGTATATCTCTATTTCATGGCTTTTTCAGGACCAAATAATAACAGCAACAGCTAAATCCTAACATATATTTGCTGAATGCTTTTCACAACAGCTAAATCATTTAATCATAAGTGGAATTAACTAAGGATTCAGAAAGGGCAATAGTAACTTAGGTTTGGTTCATATTCAAGTCCCTTTCCTGGTCAGAAAACACCAAAATCCAATCAAAACCAAGGATAAATACCTTGGTTTGTCATATACTCCCTTTGTCAGGGGTGTCAAACTCGCATCATCATGGCAGCATTACACCATTGGGACAAACATTGGGACTTTTCCCCCCTTCGCTAAACCAGCCATGGCCATGGCCATTGTGTGATCAGCACGTGGGCCAGGAGTTTGATATCTATGCCCTATGCAGATCTTAGAAATAGTGATTAAAATCAGCAAAGCAGATGTTTGGTGGGATGGGCTAGAAGGGAATGTTGGAAGTGAGAACATGGGTTGGGACCAGTAGCTAAGAGTCATGAGAATCATTTATGTATTCCTTCCTTCTTTCCTTCTTTCCTTACTTTGTTTGCCTGACCAAATCCTGAATGTGGCCAATAATGATACAGTGGTTATTGTATCTCATTCAAGATGGTGTATCTCATATTGTATCTCATTCATACAGATTGGAGATTGAACAACTGGCCCTGTGGTGCAGCTGTAACAATCTGGAGCTGAATATGCTTGAAACTGTAGAGATGACAGTGGGTTTTGGGAAGAGCCCTTCCATTTCATCACATCTTACCAAATTTGACAATGCAGTATCAGCAGTAGAGTCCTTTAAATATCTCCCAGGACTTGAAATGGACACTTAACACTAGAACCATCATTAAAAAGGCACAGTAAAAAATATTCTTTCTGTGTCAACTCATGAAGTTCAGATTGCTCCAGGATCTGTTGATATAGTTTTACAGAGGAATTATTAAGTTTGTCGCCTGTACTTCTATAAATGTCTGGTTTGGGACAGGAACTAAACAGGGCAAGTACAGACTCCAACAAATAGTAAAGACTGCTGAAAAAGCAATTGCAACCAGCAGGTTTTCCATAGAAGACCTGTATATTCACAACGAGTCCTGAGGAAATATCTGAGGTTGAGGAGGAACAGCTGGCAGAGAGCAGTGAGGGGGAGGTTGGAGCAGAGGAAGAACAGGCCCAGGCAGACTTCAGTGAGAGAGGGGTAGAGTCAGAGAAGGACAGTTCAGAGGAGGAACTGGGAACAGTGCCCCCACCTGACCCAAGACAGAGATGCAAAGACAAATGGGCTCTGGAGAAAAGCCTACTCAGGAGTAAGTGAAGGAAGGAATGTAGCTGAGCCAGCTGGCTGTAATCAACAGCGCTGGAGTCAAAGAGTTGATTTTACAAGTTTGGTGTCTTCCTATCTTGGGGTAAGAGCTTTGTAGCCAAATTTTGCTTTTTGATAATTCAGTAATTACCTTTGGACTGCAGCCACAGTTTGTCTTGGCAAGGATTTACTTTTGCTTTTGAAAAATAAATTAATTTCAGAAGAAGGAAGAAAATTGGACTTTTGATAATAAAGACGGTTTGTTTTAAGTTCATGATTTTAGTTTCTTAATTGCCTTGAGTTGGGCCATGACAATATGTGCATACTATCCAAGTGGTATGGCTATAGGATTATTATTTATCTTTGTTGTTCTTCTTCTTAGTCATCCTCTTATTGATGTGATGATAATGATTGGGTTGCTTTGCATGTACCCTGAGAGTCAACTCAGTTCAATTCAATTCAATAAGATGATAAATATTGAGACTATAGGAATCTTTATCCTGAGAACATGAAGATGGTACTTGTGGATGGTACATATGTCCAGCAGAATGGAGCCTTTCCTGTCATGGAGAATTTGCGCTCACCTTACATGGTGATAGCGTGACTAGCCATTGTTCCTCCACCACATCCACACTGTCCGACTGCTGCCAGCTCTGCAGGTTGCTAGTGTACCACAACACAAGGTTTCTCACTCGGACTGGCTGATTTGACATTGTGCCAGTATTTCAACATTTATATTGGACTGTTGTCAAACTCAGTTCAAATGCTGGTTTTCACCTTTAAAGTCCTAAACAATGAAGGAATTTATTTACCTGAAAGAACACCTTCTTCATGTAGCTATGTAAGCAATAACATCACCTAATGAAACCTCCTCCAGGTCCACCTTGCCAAAGGACGTTAGATAAGCCTCCACAAGAATGAAAGTGTTTTCTATGGTGGCAACCCACGTATAGAATTCCCTCTCGATAGAGACTCAATTGGTGCTCATGTTGGTACCAGTTGCAAATGTTTCATTTTGTAAGGCTTCCTAATTGGGCTTTAATTGTATGTTAATTCACATTGTTTTAGACTTTGAAATGACTACCTTGCAGTTGAATAGATTATATGTTGTTTTTATTGAGCATTTTTATTTAATTTTATTGTATATACTTTCATTCAAGCACTGGGATTAATTTTAGTGTGGTTTGTTCTATTGTAAATCGCTCAGAAAGCTTTATGGACAGTTTGACCATTTAAATAAATAAATAAATAAATAAATAAATAAATAAATAAATAAATAAATAAATAAATACATACATA
>JANHFP010008762.1:125270-137770 GCA_032468135.1 Calamaria suluensis | reverse complement strand
ACTGTATTACGCAGCAAACTTTTTAATATTGACTGTTTGCTTGTCTGTGCTGCTAAAATTCCAAATAATATCTTCCTAAAAAACTTTTAGTTTTCAAACATATCTATTTAAATGAATACACTGAAGCTTCATGTGATATTGTTACAGGCTAAAAGTCACAAACAACAACATACATAAAATATATCCAGTTTTATATTTGTCAGAAATAGAATACACAGACTTACTAAAATTTAAGAAGTTTTGATCTGGAAAGCCTGATTATTTTTTGGATTTGAAATTACCGTAATATTCTAGTCATAGGTAATAGGAGAGAGTTCAAAATCTGCTTTTCTCTGTGTGTTTGCTAATGTAAGTTAATTGTTCCTGCAAATCTTCCAGTTGGAATTTATATTTGATTATATGACATGTTTTATGGCACTCAGATAATGTAAGCAACTTCCCCCCTTGGTTTACCTGTTTGCTGTTTTAAATGAATTCAACTTTTCCATGGCCTACCTTGTTTTGAGAAGACTGTTGTTAAGTTTTTACACACACACACACACACACAATATATATATATATATAAAAAACTTCAAGAGAGAAATCATTATTAATCTAAAAGTTCAGCATCATGAAATTTAAAATCCCAAGCGGTGTATAAACATTAAAAGAAACTTTGGACTGCTAATCCTAGGAAATGAGTTTTATGGACTGAATTCAACAAGGCTTCAGAAATGGTTCCATCTGCTGCCTAGCAGCTGGTGAAAGGATAAATTTAATTCATTAATTCATTTGGAAAAAAAGGATCCAAGTACTAAAGACTTCATTGCTCATAATGCATATAGGTGGAAATCAAATCTGAAATTTGTCATAATAGATCATCTTTGATAATGATCAATATTTCTGTCACTATTTTTCCAACAATCCTTAAAATGTATCTGAAATGTTTTGAATGATATAATCTATTACTTTCAATTTTTTTAAAAAAAGCAGACTAGTAGTCCTTTTCAAATGTACCTGGTAATAGTTTCAGACACACCTCCCATTTTCTTGTGCTATAACTTTATTCTACACAACTTTGAAACTACTGTCTGGGAAACTACTCTCTGGATTATATTAAATGAGTAAATAAATACATTTGGTTTCTTTTCCGTAACAGTAAAACAATTGAAGCAGCTGTCTATGTTTGGTTAAACTGAACAGAATTTACAATTGAGAATTAAATCTGAATACATAAATTCAAAATTCAAGATTCAGATGTATTCCTAAAGGAAGGCATGTATATTTCTGTCTTGTGCCCAGAGAGGAAAGTGGGAGGAAATATTTCTTTCCTACACTTTGACTCGCCTTCTTTCACATCTACTAAAGTTTTACAAGAGTTTTTTGTGGAAGTCACATGAGTTTTTGCTTATTTGTTTGCTAGAATTATTTGACTAGATCACTTAGAGAAGCCACTGGCAATGCTGTCCTATGTGCAAAGGTTATTGAATTCCAAACCTCTGGAGAACATTACTTTAGGAAATCTGACTTAATGCTTAATACAGTACAGTGCTATAGAAATGTAACAGTACTATAGAAATGAGCATATCATTCCTGTCTATCTTCTGTTATGTCTGTGCTTAAAATCCAGAAATGAATGAAACATTGATCAAAAGTTTGATAGTCTTTAAAAAAAACCTCCTTAACTTTTAAACCAGGCATTGCTAGGCGAATCTGACTCATTTCTGCCTGATGAGCATATTGAGGGATAAAGTTTAAACAGTAATTACCATACATGCCATGCTGAGCATATAAAATGTGTGCATTTGTGTTTCTTCCTGAGATGATGATTTCATGAATGATATTTGGCTATCCATGCTTCCTCTATAGCCCATAGCTCATTACGCTGGGCTTGCTGGATTTACTATAAAGGTTCTGTTCACACCCTGTGGGTTGGGTTGAGAATTAGGATTTATGCATTTACTTCTGCTGCTTCATTGTTTATACAGCTTTGGTTTAGTTTTGACGCTCCCCCTTTTCTTTTCTTTTTTTCTTTTTTCTTTTTTTTTGCCTTTGAGGCTCTTCTACAGTGTCAGCTGCTGACTGATAGTAGGAGAACGGCCTCATGGTGTGAATGAAAGGGACCTAGCGGTTGGTAAACAGAGATAAGGAATAAATAGAGCACAGGCAAAAGGAGATAGTTCTGTGAGTGCCCAGATTGCCGCCAGTCTGTTCAAGTGAGATGCAGTGCCTGTCCTTTTCCCAGATTAAATTAGTGAGCGAAATCTCCAGTGACCTCCTCCCCTTATCCCCACACTCTTTAGCCAAGCTGAACAGCCTCTGCTGTAAAGTATTCATTTTATCTAGGGACAAGTTGGACAATAGAACTCTCCCTGATACTTATGGACAGCTGTCGTCATTCAGTGGGGTTTGGAGCATGTCATTCTTCACAGGAGTTAAAAGGGTTTATGGCTTGTAACTGAAGACAGAGCAGAGATTTATGAATGCCAGCTCTGAGGGTGCATGGAATGAGGGAGTGAGGAAAGCACACCTTTGCCCACCTGTGTGTGTGTGGGGAAAAAAGGTTCATCTTATTTTGTTTCATTTGTTTAAATGGATTTCAGGGTGACAATGTAATTACACTGAAGCATGATCTGTATGCAGAAATTAACATTCACAAATGTTCAGGATCTAGGTGACGAAGTTGTGACAATCATTACAGGTCAGCAGGGCAAAGCTTTCCTACTGTCCCATTCCATTCTGCCCCATTGTCTATGTTTAAATCTCATGCCTCTTCCCTTCAACAAGCTCCCAAGAAACATTAAAGCTTCATGAGATACCTCTGTAGTCTTTTTTTTTTAGTGATTTACTGCAAATATATTCAGCATCTGACTGATTAAATAGACCTTCGGCAACCTTGAGGGTCAGCGTGTGGAGTATGTACATAGAAAATGCATCAGCCCATTGTACCCTGGCAGCTAATGAGATTGGTCGTTAAGTAAATGACACAAAGCCTACAAAAAAAGCTTAGCAGCTCACTAGAGTATCACAGAGTGTCCCTGCACACCACACAACGACACAAACACTGGACTAACCTAGCCCACCCCTGCGTTATTCTACATCACTGCTTCCCTGATGTCAGCGCGACAGACAGAACAAAGGCTAAAAGGCACACGGTAAGTCAGTCTGACAATTATGCCCTGGGGAGAAAGTAGAGTAAATTTTAGCCTAAGCATAGGCTTGGAAGTCCATTTCCGGACAAGTAGGTCATAATGCAAGGAAAGCTTTTGTGCCAGTCTAGTATAGGGGATTTTTTTTAAAAAAAAGACATGGTGCTTTTTCCTCTCTTTGTCATCTTCACAAAAGTTTTGAGTTTCTAAAGTAAAGTGGGAAGAGGGTATGTTCAGTGAACTTAATGTTGTGGGGGACTTAAGAAGAGGTGGTGGGTAGAAATGCATTCTTTTGTCATATCTGAATCTAATAAGTGCTACCTCTGCTGTTTCTTCATCCTATATGGTCAACTTTGCAGGAACCTACTCTTTTCTAGTTCTCTGCAGAACTGAAAGTGCTTGAAGCTATAAAGCAATCATAACTGTGAATTAATTTCACATTTCCATCAACTTGCCAAGTGCTTAAGAAAAATGGCATTGGAAATGATGTTTTCATAAAATCATGTTGCGGATAGAAGGATCATAGTATTACATCAAAGTCAAAGTTTCCATGCTTTAGTTAAAAAATAAAAGAAGAATCTAAGGTACTTTTAATTACAGTCATAAAATCTGTAAAAGTGTAAACATGGCAGTTAATCAAACTTGTATGGTTTTGTTGTTGAAGTAGCAATCACTGAGTTTAGGAGATCAAAGGATATTTCTGTATATATATTATCTTGTTCATATTCTGAGGAAAAAATGGCAACAGGAAGTTGTTGGAAAGTCTTGCTACCTGAATCACTTTCTTCTTCTCTTATTTTCAAAACCAAAGTAATAGATGAAAAGTGAACATCAATTAAATATGTGTAGAATATGCATTTGAATGTCTCTGTTGATAAAAATCATTATGATATTATTTGCCTTTGACTAATAGTTAAAATTTCAACTGCAGCTTTTTTGCATTAACATGCTGGTGTAGTCTCTTTTTATTTAGTTATTGTATTTTGGAAAGCAAGCAATCTGAAGTAATTTACTCTGTAAGTTATATTTTTATTCAAGTATTTATAAGAGGCTTATTGAAAGTTTTCTACCTAGCTGAACACATTTATTTGAAAGCAAACATCACAAATTTGATATATAAAATTTGAACAGAAAAGAGGCTTATTACTGCAACATAAAACTGCAAATCAAAGCATACTGTAATCAGTGAAAATATTAACGTGGGTAGAAGACCACAAACACAGAATTAATATTATTTGAGAGTACCTTCATTGTAACAGATGCTGAAAATTCAGATTCCCTTTATGAATGCTTAAAAGTTAAATTGTCAGTAGAATGAATAGCAATATGTGCATGTTGTGTACCAGGTTATTCATCTACAACTGTTCTTTACACCTTCAATTTCTTCTGCTAGGAAAGCTGAATTAGAAGTGTGTCAAGTTCAAGTTAGTAATTACAATTGTACCATATGTTCCTGAGTGTTTGTAACCCAGTAACACATATGTTTGTTTAATTCCACAAAACTGTTAACTGCTACAAAAGTAACATAACATATAGTGAAAAGTAATGCTGCATTCAAGCAAGTCTATCTACAAATCACATTACATTTCTCAGGAAGCATGTCATTTCAGCTAGAGTTTTAAGCTGAAACATTTCTAATTTATGTTTTTACGGTTCATTTTTGTTCAGTAAGTTAAAATCTTGCTTACAATTGCAATTTCTCATAGAAAAATTTTAGAGTAGCATCAAGTGATTGTTTAGACAATTTGGAAAATTGTAGTGGAAAATATATATTTGTTAAATCTACAAACCTACCAAATGACCACGGGCCAGGTACAAGATCTAACTGAACATTTTGCAATGTATTCATAAAAACTATGACTATACAATTTTTCTGGGCATTATAGTTCTCTATATAACCACCAGACTATTGAAGAACATTTCACATATCTAATATATTTGCTTAATTCCTTCCATGCTTTTCATGAGTAGATTTGTAACTCAAAAATATCATTGGAAGTACATCCTGTAACCTTCAAAAGGTTTATCATTTTATAAGTGAAACATGGCATGGTACAGAATGAAGGTCCTTCTTGACTTTTTAAGAGTTTAATCCAACAGTTTCAATTCCCCTTTTTTCAATTTAAGAAGATGACATGTATGTTTTTTAAATATGTATAAAATAATCTCTTCAAGGCATTTATAGAAACTAATATACCAGGCTGCAATATTTTATTATCTATATAATAACATAAATGAAGCTGTGGTTGAAATCAAAGTATCTTGATAGAATCACTCAAACTTTGCAAGTCAAGGCTTGTGTTAACTATAGAATGTTAACTGTATGGTAACTTTAAAGAAAAATGTTTTAACGAGAAAAGCTTATACTGCTTACAAAATGTAAAGTTAGGTTCCATTTGTCACTCAAATGAAAACTAAAAAATTCCAAGCGAGAGAACAGGCAATGAGAAAGTTTTAGAGGTATTTTAGGAAGAGGTATCTTATGAAGAGACATAGATTGAGTTGTTTTAAGATTTCTTCCTACTATGTTTGCTTGTGTGTGCATGGGGGTGTGTTTAGGATTTTGGCTTTGGTGTTCATACTGTCAAAAGATAACTTTTTGCCAGTATGACTGTTATCTCACTCACTGCTCACTCACTCACTTACACAAGAAACCAACAATATCTTGACAGAAAACTTTCTATCAAAAACAAGATATGCAAGAATCCTGAGCTTCGCAGAATATTTTAGGTGCTTAAATTTGCTATTGCAAGCAAACTAATTGAAATTATGTATATAAGCATTCCTCTGCTTTTTTCCTCAAATCATAATTGCATTTGTCAAAGCTATTTTCATCTGAAGTGAGATTTGGAGCTATGCTATTCTATCACAGAATCCTTCTTAAAGTGATTGTATGTTCTTTTAAGTTATTGAAATATTTTATCCTGAAAACTACTTAGAAATGTTATCAATATTAAGTTTTCAAAGGAACATATTTACCCATATAATATCTGATATAGAAAGATGACATTCACTCTATTACTATTGCAACAACATTCTTTGGTTGTACATGAAGCAGTTGAATTGTAAAATAAAATGTTAATATTTCCAAAATCAATATTAGTATCAACGTTGTAAAACAAAGATTTACACAGTATCAAAAATTAGTTTTATTCTCAATGAAAAAAAGTAATTATCAAAAAATTCTTAGCCCTATCAATATCAGATGTATGATACTGAATAAATCAGTGTTCAAAAACTGTTTCTGCAGCCAGTAAGTGATATTTACAATGTCCAAATGCAATCAAACATTAAATAGGACTTATCTCGAAAGGAGACTATGTTTTCATCATGCTGAACCAAATTGTTCTTCAATGACATTTTCTTGTCCCTTAATTATAGTATGAAGATATAAATCCATTTGCAAACAAAATTGCTCTTTTTCTATTTTGTGCTCGTAAAAACAGCCCAGCAATTTAAACTTAATGTGCTCCTTTACATTTGTCTCATGTATCCTGATCCTAAATATATCTGTTTAAAAGTAAGCCTACTGGATTTCACTGTTTACTCTCAAGCTGTGCATATGGATTGTATAAAAATACCCTACTCATTAGTTAAGATTTGGACAGCCACTTTATAATTGTGCCTGCCAATTTATTGTGCTATATCTAAGTTTTATATTATTAACTAAACCTTATATATCTAATTGTAAACATGCAATGAATGTTTTTTTTAAAAAAGAGAGAAAACACTTGTTATTTTCATATACAGAGCTTAAAAACATTTAAAATTCAATAAGATACTTTCAGATCCAAAATCTATTGGATGAAATTCCCAAACAATCTTTTGTTTGGGAATCCTTTTTCAACAAGAAACTATTATGTTTATCAGCTTTTGTCAAAGGATCATGACTTTTCTATAAATGATATTTGGAAGCAGAGATAACAGGGTAGTATGTTGAGTGAAAGCAAAATAATTATTCGGCCAAAGATCACTCATGCTATAGAAAGAAAATACATAATGTTTAAGTTAACCAGTTGCTTGACCAGAACCTGCTGGGTTCTATATGTGAGTTGTCACTCTTAACAAAAAGGGTTAAAGAAAATGCATTCTGTTGCATCTGCTTATTAAATCCCTTACTTTAGTAGAAATTCAAATTTTGTAAGATTATTCGTTTTATTGATGCATATAATTATAATCACAAGCCATCTGCTGATTTGGCAGGCATGGTTAAAATCTCTAACTCTCATAACCTTTCAAGTACAGTGCCTTTGGGACTCTATTTCACTTTTATATTTTGGAAAACACATATGAACAAACAAGAGAGGTCATCTGCCAAGTCAGACCTGTTAAAAAGCATCCCTGTGCATTAGCAAACCTGGACTTAAGTGTAAGGAATTTCCTGGGTATGGTGTGTGTGTTTTAATTCCATCTTCAGGAACAGTTTATTCTCCAATGCATTGGGCGAATTTGATTTTCTTTCTGGGGATTAAGCCCTTTCCTGCCACACTTGAGACCTGATTTCTTTTCTCAACTAAAGGGATGGATAATGTTCAGTTTGGTTGCCACAGGTGAATGAAGCTCTTTCAACCTTGCTCACGGTGGAAGTACACATGTTTTTTTAAAAAAATAAAAACTAGGGTAGAAAAGGAGGTAAAACGCAAAGCCACATACCAAGATCTGGATTCAGATCATCCCATCAATGTATGAATTGGCCTCAATGAGTTTGTGTTGCTTCAGTCACCATTGGCAACAGGAGCAATAATAATAATACTAGTAACAAATTTACAAGACTGAGGCATGGTTTGTAACAGTGATATTTGAACTTTGGAAAACAGCATATCAAAGCCAATTTTTATTTATAGTTCAGGAACTTCTTTGGGGGCCTTAACATAACTTTTTCATGTCTAGTAAGAGAGCAGGGTTATTTGGAATCAGTAGTTTCCCCGTGACAAATCTGGGCCTCTAAATTTTAAGAAGTAGAATGGCAGTACACAAACTTATCTTTATTGTAAAGGACCTGGTTAAAAAAAAAAACCCTTGAAGCCTGTTCATTTTTCCTGGTCTGAATTTTTACAGTGTCATACACTGTGACTTCTGACCAGGGAAAGTTTGTGGATGACACAGCATGTTGACATAATTTTACATATGAATATTCTGGAATATAGAATAAAATTGAGCAGGTGAGTGGAAGAATTGGTAACACCAAATGCTATAGTTGTAAAATATGGAATACCTAGTAAGTAGGAAGGACATTCCTCAAATAAAACGAGGTGAAAAACCAGCCTTAATATTTTCATTCCAAATAATATTTGAGGTTACTTTGTTATATTTTTAATTGCATTCTCAGCTGTCAGCTTGCGTCTTCTTTAATAGAACCCCAAACACTCCATGCAGTATGCATATTGCTTTGCACCTTTGGGGAAGTTTGATTCTCACACCACCCAGCCCTTTATCGGAAAACAGGAGGTGAATGCACATGTTGGAAAGTGTCTGCACAGCTGAAACTAGGCAAACCAGCTGACTGTGTCTCTGGTTTATTTTGCAACCAATTAAGTATGACATCTGTTGAAACTCAGGAAACCAAGACTCCCTTCCCCCCTTTTCATGGAGTTATTTGAATGGCTTGTCTTTCACATGGAAATCACAAAGCATCATTTTAGAAATCCAAAACATGAGGGGCAGAGTCAATGGAAAGCCTTTTAAAAGTCTGGATTTGCACCACAGGTTTCTTTGCAGGTGGAGTACACACCCCAGTTTACAAGAAGAGAATGACCATCCATTGGAAGACATATTGGTGGACTTGTATAGATTCCTATCTACTAATACCATTACCAGTGGCCAAGTTTAGCCTACTCTCTGTTGTGAGATGAATTTATAACAAGGCTTTGCATCCCCAAATTTCTGTTTGGGGACTTGGAAAAAAAGATTCTCATCAGATGGGGAGGTAGGCGATTGACACTATGCTAATGTTATAGAAGGGATGTTTCTCCTTATCATTGCATGCATATAATGCATTTCAAGCTTCAGCCAAATCCAGAGCTCTATAAATAAAAGTTACACTATGCCAGTGATAGCTAACCTTTTTGCCATCGTGTGCCAAAAGTGGGGGAGGTGCTGGGGGGGGGTTGCAAGTCCACTTGCCCACACCCATAATTCAATTTGTCCCACCCTCCCTAGAAATACTATGGAGTCTGGGGAGAGTAAAAAGCAGGCCTTCCCCATACCCGCAGGCCCTCCAGAGGCTATAAACAGCCTCTTTCTTGACTTCTGGCAGGTCCAGAAGGCCCGAAAATTAGATAGCCACTGCCTGCATGCATAACAGAGCTAAACTAGGGCAACGCTTGTGTGCCCACTGATATGGCTCCACGTGCCACCTGTGGCACCCATGCCATAGGTTCGCCATCACTGCACTATGCCATGCCATGCTATACTATGCTATGCTGTGCTGAAATTTTATGCTGCCTTTTTAATACAATCTTCATTCACTTTTATGAGGAAAATAGATTTTAATTATTTCTCCCTTTTTTGATAAAAAAGAAGACAACCTTATTTACATTATCCTGGAGTGGGTGTGAGATCCTGGCACTTCCTCTGAGATTTCAAAAGGATAAGTAATTTTTCTTTCTTTCACTGTATCTTCTCTCTCTTGTATTGTATGTGCTCTTGTATCCATGGGTCAAATGCTTTCCCCAACATTTTGCTGAGGGTCCTCATTTTAGAGACACTTCAACACGGTTTCCTATAGTAAAGCTACGATCGAGCTGGTTTTAGAAGAACTTTGACATGGAAGATATTTTAGCTGTATATATTGTGTTGCTCTTAAAACAATACACATTTCAGACTGTAACTAAAGGATCAAACAGGAACAGGGGCCTCCCTCTCACCTTTCCCGCCAAAGAAGTTCCAAAGAAAACATAGGCAGCTCCTTCCTCAATTTTTTTCTAGCTGGAAAGGAGGGCAGCCAGCATGGCTGGGCTGCAAAGAGTGGGTATAATGAGATTACAGTGGAAGCACTTTTGCCACATCCCAACAAAAGCCAGGTTGCAAAATACTATAAAAAGAAATGCATGTAAGCGAAATATAAAAACAACAGTCTCTTTTCTGTGGGAAGAAAACTCTGGAAATTTTCAGATGGCTAGCATGGTATTAAAATGTAGCTTATTCTTTCATAGTTTCAATATTACACCACCCAAGAATGAAGTCAGTTTGTTCTAAGATATCCTGGAAAATCCATAGCTGAAATATATTTTTCCCCCAGTTGTTGTTGTTGTTAGTTGCGAAGTCGTGACTGACCCATCGTGACGCCATGGACAACATTCCTCCAGGCCTTCCTGTCCTCCACCATCCTATGGAGTCCTCCCAAGCTCATGCCTACAGTGACTCCATTCAGCCACCTCATTCTCTGTCATCCCCTTCTTCTTTGACCCTCAATCTTTCCCAGAATCAGGCTCTTCTCCAGTGAATCCTTCCTTCTCATTAGGTGGCCAAAGTAATTGAGTTTCAGCTTCAGGATTTGGTCTTCTAAAGAACAGTCAGGGTTGATCTCCTCTAGGACTGACTGGTTGGATGGCTTTGTAGTCCAAGTGACTCGCAGGAGTCTTCTCCTGCACCAAAGTTCAAAGGCCTCAATTCTTTGGTGCTCAGCCTTTCTTATTGTTCCCAGTTATATCAAAATAATTTCATTGGCTACTTCTGTATCTCCCTATTGCTTTTTTTAAAAAAGATGAATGTCCTCTATGTCTCAGCCTATTTTTATTTTACAGATTGATTCAAAACAAAATAACACTGAGAAGCTATTGAAATGAATAATATGTAATAAATTTATTGCTAGATTTATATCTTTAATTAATTCAGAGCTTTGAAGAGGCATATGGAGCAATCCCCTGCCACTTTTCCAAAATAGTATTACTTTATTATTAAACATTATTCTAACCTGGGCATTCTGGGCTTTTATCCAGTTAATATATAAAGCAGCAAGAGTTTTTTTTTCAAACTTCATTTTTTTACTTATAAATCTGAAGATGATGATGATAATCCCTTAAAAAGTTGACATATAACTATATTTGATCTGACTGTTAGTTCATTGATTTTTGCATTTTTTTTCATTTACCTAAGACTTTTCGGTATTTCCTGCAGTTTATTCTTTCTGTATAGAAATATTAAAAAGTACAATTTATAAATAATTTATGTTTTTCATTGTATTGACAGAAATGACTTACTTCTAGTACACGGCTGTCAAACTTGTCGGCCGGATGTGTCATGCGCCAGCCATACCCACCCCCGGTTTAGTGAAGGGTAAAAATTGTGATATGTCACATGATGACAATGTGTCATTGTGAGTTTGACACCCCTGTTCTAATATATTAAAGTGGAAGTCCCAGTATAAGCTAAAAGAGCCAGTTTGGTACAGTAGTTTAAGGAGACTTCTAATCCTCAGGTGACTAAGCATATCCCTCTCTTCCAGCTTTAGGAAGAACACAGTGGCAATTCACTTCTGAGAATCCTGCCAATAAAACGCTGCTGGGACTTCTCCAGGCAGTCACAAGGATTTAACATTAACCCAAAGATGCATGCACATTGCATACACACAAGCTGTATGTAGCTTTACAAGGTTTCCCCTGTCCAGTCCTGGCTGACTCAAGGGGGCAATGCTCATCTCCAATTGTCATCCTTCATTGGCTGAGATACATTTCAATCATTCAATAACCTTTCCCAACAAAAAGTGGTACCTATTTATCTATTTGCACTTGCATGCTTTCAAACTGCTAGGTTGACAGGTGGTGACAGGAGTTCATACTGTTCACATTCTTGAACCTAGGCTGTTGGCTTTCCAGATGACAAGCTCAGCATCTTAACCATGGAGCCACCTGATCTTATGACCCTTTTCCCCTGGTTGTCAAATTGCATCACTGCAGTTGTTAAGTGAATAATACTGTCTTAATTTAATACATCTTCCTCAAATGACACTGCTTATCAGAGACCAGTTGGGAAGGTTGCAGTCACATGATCCTTAAATGCTGTAACTGTCTTAAAGACATGCAGGTTGCCAAATATCCAAATTTTGATTGTGTGACCAAGAGAATGCTGCAACAGTAAGAAGTGTGAGGATTGGACATAAATCACTTTTCAGTGCCATTATAATTTTGAAAAGCCACTAAATGATTGGTTGTAAGGCAAAGACTATCTGTACTCAGTTCTACTGGGCAAACTCTGTTTGGAATCCTGACTTCCATTTTGGTACCTCAGTTCAAAAAGGAGAAAGTTCAGAGAATGGCTATTAGATTGGAAGGAATATAGAAACACTACACTATGACAGGGGTCAGCAAACTGCGGCTCTGGAGCCGCATGTGGCTCTTTCACCTCTCTGCTGCAGCTCCCTGTCACTCAAAA
>JANHFP010008762.1:96409-110469 GCA_032468135.1 Calamaria suluensis | reverse complement strand
GTTCACCGCCCCGAGTCCGCGAGGAGAGGGGCGGTATATAAATCAAATAAAATAAATAAATAAATAAATAAATAATTATGAAAACTCCTACAGTCTTCACTTTTACTTTCTTTTAAGATTGTACATTTGAACTAACCTATCTGTATTTTGTGAACACTTCAGCTAAACTATTATTTCATGTGTATTTCAATTTGAGCCAAATTTGGAAGCCAAAGAAGTATAAAATATTCCAATCTGTCCTTTGTTTTAGGAATGGGATTTGTAAAGCCATACATGCATAATTGAACAAAATGTTTATCTGTATTTTTGTTAGAGGAAACCCAGGAACTTTAAGGAGTCCTTCTAAATTATGGTTACGTATGAAAAAATCATTTACCAAAATAAACATTTATATACATAAGTGCATATGTTTTCCATTTTAGTTGTATTAATTTCCCCCTCCTTTTTTTAAAAAAAAATATGCTTTTCTATAGGCTATTTTTCTCAGTAGCAACAAATAATAGTAAGGCTAACATATCAGGAGTATAAATATATATAGACAATCTCTGGACAGCAGTACATTTACTGTGTTCAACTTAGTGGTTGTCCAGATTTTTGCAGCATGATCTGGTAGCCAGTTATTAGATTCTTTACAAAATATTATTTATTTTGATAAAAGTGTTCAAATACTTCTTTTTTGCTGTAAATGGCACTTTGATTAAAATGAACTGTGTTTTTGAATTTTTATATTTTGTTATTTAAAATAAATTGCTTTGAAATTATAAGGCTGTTGTGGCACCGTTGTACTACAAATATTGTATATAGTTCTAACCCAGGCCTTGAAGTTAAGTGGTTAATTCATTAGAACAGAGTTGCCATAGCTACCCCTGGAGAAGAGACAACAACTTTTCTTCCTTTTGCAGCATTCTTTTAAATTAGAGAGAGAAAAACAAACAAGGAAATCAATGGATGATTCCTTTTAATGTGGATTCATAAAGATTAACATGAAAATTACAGTCCTCAGATTTTATCATGTTAATATTTTTAGCTCTGGTACACTTACCTGGTTAAAAAAATGAATGTTTGCTTCAACTGTTTGCTTCTTCAAAACACAAGAGAAACTGCTTTTGGGTTATGCTTTTAATGTGCAGTCAACAAAGTTCTTCAGTATATGAGTTATTCAACATACAATCAATAGCAAGGGAAGGAGGGGGGAGAGACTTGATTATGCCTAACACCTAATCTATTCCAAGACCCAACTTTATTCATTATAAACACTCCCTTGAAAGGTTTGTTGGGAAGAAAATTGAATTCATCACCCTGTATATGTCTTCTAGCATCAGTATCACTAGATTTCTTTTTCTTTTTGAAACCTGCTTAATATCCAGATGCATTCTCCCGAAAGTGTTAATGGAGGTCATCCCTGTTGCCTCCTTTTGCTGGGTACAGCCAAAAGAGTTTTTGCCCATTTGATAGTTGCAGAGGGGGAGAAAAAAAATGATGCACTTCTACCGATTTCACCTTCAGCTTGAAAGCAGCAGTGATTAACAGGACTTTTGCAAAGTTTCTGTGTAGTTACAAGGAGAGCTTCAATCTTCTGTCATTTTTTTGCATTACCTATGATTATGCTTTTACCACCAAAATGCATTTATTTTAAAGGTAACAATACTGACTCGGAGAATAGCTTATGTTTCATCTATATTTATCAGCACTCACTGTACGTTTGTGTCTTCATTACCAGGAAATATTAAGGCACATTGTGCCATCTATTCCTGTTTACAGTTTATTATGCAGAGATAGGAAACACTTAGCATGTAAAATGAATGTAGAAATTATTCCTGGATAGAAACACGGACATTTCCCACTCGTTGGCTCTTTCTCCTCCATCACCGGATCAGAGTGTAATTGTCAGTAATCAGGCCTGCTTGCTGCTGATAAAACCACTCTGAATGCTAGCAGCCTTCTTTGTGTGATGACTCAATTATTCCAGAAGTGCCTCATCAAATCTGCCCCATCAGCTGGGCTAATAAATAAGGAGAAGAAACTGGCCCCCCAAAGCAAATTATAAATCCATTTGCATTAACCATTTCGCTGGTCCATGATCTAGGCAGAAATAAGCATGGCAGATTGTGTTAAGCTTATTTGAATATGTTTATAATGTTTACAGCAGGCACCCCTCCCTCCCTCATTCCCTCTCTCCCTCCCCCCCTCCCTCCATCTCTCTCTCTCTTAAAGCACAAGGTGTTGGAACTATCATCCACAAACAGTATCTAAATGCAGTTGTGTTAATTAACATAAGGAGTTGGGTATCTTTGTGACAGATTTTGTAGCTTAAATCAGGTGAAAGTTAAACCCTTCTGCTAAGCAAAATAGCTTACACAAGGCAGTACAGGCTGCTGCTAGATATTAGAAAAAGAAAAAGAAGAGGCCATGCAGAGGTAAGGTGTAGACAACTATAGAGGTGAAAAGTCTTTTTTTTTTGTACAGTTCACCTGTTCTAATTGTGTCATGGCAAAAGCTCAAGCAGAGTTAAACTCTTAAAAATCTTAAATCACTATGGATTATTGTACACTCAATTCAGTGTGTCTGTTACAGTGTAAAACCTAAAAAGAAACATTACTCTGCCTCTGGTCTTTTGGCTTGATCCCAAACTATGTTTCAAGATACAATAATGTTTTATTCATGCAGGTTTCTGATTTGTAGACCCCTTTATAGCTGTGGCCCATGGTAGAATATTGGGTCTACTGGGAAGGTGATAGCATAAAGAGGCAAGTGTCAGTAACTGGGAAGGACAAGCTTGACTGAGAAATAGCAGTAGCACTTGGATTTATATACCGCTTCATGGTGCTTTACAGCTCTCTCTAAGCAGTTTAAAGTGTCCCCAAATGCTTACATAAAGAAAGACAGGAGGGAGAAATTCTTGGCATAGGAACCCACTTTGCAAATAAAAGACTCAGCCTTGCCCTCACCAACATCATTTGGAAGACAAAGAACAGAGAAGGTTGATATATTTGCACAGATCCCACTGCTACACATCCACTTGAGCGATGGCATGACAAGCATCTCAACTAGCTATCTGGCCCTTCAACAAGAGGATATATTCAATTTGAACTACTAGTTACTCACCAGAGTGACTGGTTACTATGAAGGAAAAGTCAAGATGTCAACTATTTGGTGATGGAGTTAAATCCAACTTGATGGCATTCAATAAACCAGTTACTTGCAGCAAAGGTGTCCATAGAAGGAATGTGCAGATTCTGCCTGGCTGTTCTCAGAGTAGACTACTATGGTTTCTAGATTAGAGTAAGGATAGAAAGCTTGTGTTCTTTCCACTACTGAACATCTCCTCCCAGCAGCCTTGGCCAGAATGGCCTGTGAGATTGAGATTATACATACATTATTTACCCATTTTAAGAGTTTACCATAATGGGAAGTCCTTTTCATATGCCATGGGCCATAGTCAAGGTTAGCCCAGGCTACTGACCAGATCCCTTCCACCCTCCAGCAAATACAATATCATATTTCATTTGTAGATGCCATGCCCTTGCAGTGCATATATGCATCTTTGCAGCAGATGAAGATAAATCCTATGCTACCTACTTAGTAGCAGTCTAATCTACAGTCATTTGAGACAGATGGTAGTCTACAAATATTACATGAATTATAAATAGTACATAGTAGCTAGGAATGATTGACGTTCAGGTGAATCAGAATACTTACAAATGTAAAGAAATAAAGTTAGTTTATCTTGGCTGCAAATTCAGAATTTTCTGTACTCCTTCCTTCTAGTGGTCATCTGGACATTTGCAACCCTAGATATGACAATCCTAGTCCAGCACAAATTAATAGAATAGCTATAATAGTCACTGGTCCAGTTACTGTCTTTCTAAAATGACTAAGATATGATAGAAGCAAATTGCAGCATCTTTTTTCTTCAAAAAATTGCAATCCACTCTAGAATATCTTCTGATCATGTAAGCATTTTGTAATAGTAAAGTTTATAACTAGTTGTTTCCAACTAAAAATAGAATTAGGATACTCTAAATATGTTCACCAGCACTTCACTGATAGTAATTATAATAGCATTACATGAGACCCAAACATTATGATGACCCATGATGATGATGAACATTCAACAGTGAATTGGCCATACATAAAAAATAAATAGGATGTGGAATAATAATGCAGAAATGGCATGTGATCATAATCATGTCTTCAAGAACATGTTGCATTACAATATCTGTAACCTGCACTCTTCAGATGTGATGTGATTTCAACTCCTGGAAGTCCTCAAATCCCCAGCCAGGTTTTTCTTTGCTATCATATCATGAAGATTTGCTATTGAGATACCAACACTGTTATCTTCTACCTAGGGCTAAAAAGAATAAACACTCAATTGTCTTGTACTGTACTTGATGTTTTTATTTGATTTACATGGTGCCTTTTCTCCAGGAGTTTAAGGAATTATAAATAGCACTATTTTCTCTTATTTCACTTAAACTCTAAACCCAAGGGGTAGTTTTGAAAAAAGATACCTTCCAAGGCTGGATTTGGATTTAAACTTGGGTCTCACTGGGTTTTAGTCCAAACTCCAATAGCTACATTACCTACTTTCCTAATCTGAGGGTCATTGGTGCCTTCATAACAAAGCTGATGTACTTAATTCTCTGCAAACTACTTTTGTAATAACTACATAGTGAATTGCCAGTTCAAGGGCACATGGTTATGAGGCTCTTTTATTTCAAATTTAAATCCATAAACCACCAGTAATGGTATATTACTTTCCAATTATTGTCCATTTGGGTTACCTAAAGGCTCTGATATTGATTATATATAGGCATAAGAATTAAATATGCTGTTGAGTAGAGGTAGGAAAAGATATGCAGAAGGATTCTTTGCTTAGTTTCCCAAAAAGTGTTCCTTATTTTGTTGTGCAAAATGACCTTCAATAAACTAGAAATAAAGGTAAAATGAAGATATACATGTCCAATAGATCTATGGCTCCCGGTGACCGCATGGAGACATCTATGCAGTTTTCTTAGCAGCCAGAATTATCCATGGATTTGTGTCAAAATCTGTAAGACTGCAGGTGTGATGTTGCAATCAAAGCCTCATCCTTTTTGTATGCCTGGCACCACACCCACCATCTTGCAGGCTTTGACATCCATGTTGGCAAATTGTACAAAAGTTATTTCTAACAGCCCAGCAAAGTCTGTTGTCCTGGTAGGTCCTGTTGACCACTGGTTCGTATTGAAAAAATGAATGCTGAATATATGTCAGTCACGGCTTTGGAGGCAAAAACAATAATTCCGTAGTTTCTAAGTATCACGTAGTCGTGGCAAAATTAGGTTCTCTCCCCCTCCCTCTCTCCTCCAAAGGAATATTTTTTTTAATCTGCATAAAATACCTGGGATATCATATGGCAGTTATCAAATGATGAGATGCAGATGTGAACTCCACTTTTAATTAGGCTACAGCCTGAGATGCAGAGCTTTCCTTAAAATGTTTACACACAGCTTGCAGACTTTATCAGCACACAATTTCCTCTGAGAGCTTTTGATCTAGATTTCTTTCTCATGGGCCAGCAGCAGTGCCATTCTGATTGTTTGTGCTGTACTCTGGCCAGCCCACTAACACCCAAGACAGCAATAAGAGAGTGCATGTTAAAGTGCTCTGTGAAATAGATATAAACAGCTTAGGAGCAGTCTGCGGTGAGCAGTAGCCCAGACCAATTTGACTTCTCTAATTGTAACTCAACTGCTGCAAATATATAGCCAGAGCGCACAAGGTGTGGCGTTTCTTTACCAATATATTCAGCGGCGAATTTTGAAGGCTCCCTCATTAATAGAAATATTTACATACAATAAATTAGCAAGCTGTAGAAACTGATCCTATGCTAACCTTCTTCTGATTGCCTTGCTAAACGCATCACTTGTTTTCATGAGAGAACATTCAAATATGTGATGTCCAATTAAAAGTACACAGAAAACTTTCACGGGAGAAATATCAGGGCATAGGAGGAATGTTATCTTAGTAGAAAGCTTTGTCACCACGTCAATATCTATAACCTTTGGGGCAGAACTGTTACAAAAAGGTGAATGTTTGAAGAAGAGCAATAGGCATCTTATTGTTTAATAGAGTTTTATCCCACCTTTATTTTGGTCACTCAAAATGGCCTACAAACAACAACACCTCTGTCAGTTGGTTGGGCTGAAAAAGGTTGTCTGGCCCAAATTCAGTCAATTTTATTGATGCCTAAAGATACCAGATAGAAAGCAGAACTGTAGAGTTCTCCTGGTTTCTAGCCTTGTATCTTTAACTATTACACCATGCTGTCACTCTATTAACATATTAATTTCTTGCATTCATTGGCTGATCCTAAAATATAAAACATTTAGTCTCTCTAAAATATTTCCTTCTTCCTTTCCATTATTACTATATCTAAAATCTTTACTTCATAATTCCTATTGTGATAAATGGAAGCATGAGTCAGGTGGCTAGGTTTTCCCAAATGGTCATAAATGTTTTCAATTAACATATGGTGGGAAAGAACTGAATAGAATGAAGTTGTGGAAAAGATTCTGGAGATAATTGGTTTATCAGGAGGAAAATGCACTTCAAGAGGAGGCACTTCCAATTTTCACAAAGAAACAAAAGGATGACAATGTAATAGGCAACATGTGAATGAAAAAGAAAGCACAAAAAAACATCATTGGATCCAATGTATCCAATATGTAGAGATAGAGATAGAGATGATAGAGATAGATGATAGATGATAGATAGATAGATAGATAGATAGATAGATAGATAGATAGATAGATAGATAGATAGATAGATAGATAGATAGATAGAATGATGACTGGATTGTGAATGATCTAATATTATGGTGAAATTATATGATATACAAGTAAATATTGGAATAAACTGAAAATTAATTGCAGTCTAAACATTCAAATATTCAACTACATATTGCCCATTCTACCAGTTTCGTTGGCTATACTGTAATAATGACAATACATACAATAGTTCAGGTAGAACTTTTGCTAGGCAGTATAGACAACAATTAAATAAACAGATTACTTGTATAACTAGGTGGAAGTTATATTCTTGTCAGTTATGTTACTTATGTTACTTCTTAAAATAAATAGTTCAGAAAGTATATAAACATATTAATTTTAAAAATATTAATTAATTAATCCTAAACAACCACTTGGAACTCAGAGTGCTTTTTCATGAGTGTATAGCTAAAATGACAAGAGAGGGGAATACCATCTGCTGCTAAAGAAAGTTCCCTGAGCTCCTCCTTAACAAGTTAACTGCTAATATTGGTCCATGCATCTCTCATAAGAAGCCATCCAATTTGAAATGGCTGGACTGCCAATCCATTTGAAATCGATCTCCTGATGTTCAGTGACGTAAAGGGGTTAGAAAATCCCAGTAGTTCCTCGATATTTTCCCAAGCTCTTTTTGCAACATCTCTACTTCTGCCAGAAATCCAGCACATTGTGCAGTCAATCTGCACAGTTACACCCTCCCCAGTGGAGTCTCCTAAGTAGATCTCAGCTGTGCTGCCTTAACTCTCAGTCTCTTAGGAAGCAAGAGACAACAGATGGGGTTAGGGCAGAGGGTGACGCTTCTGACAGCAAACGGCCCGGTTCTTGAGTTGAAGCTGTGAGCGTCAGGAAGCACCTTGTCCCTTGAGGACTGGTCCCTTGAGGATTGAAGAAAGTTAAAAATGAGCCTTTTGAGAAATGTTATTAAAAGTAGTAAAATTCACAATTGTGCAGATGATGTGCTGGCGTGTGGTTATTCGGATGCTAATGAGTTTGACATTAGGGAACTCCTAGGGTTTACAGCTACTCCCTCATGTGATTTAGAGCTTTATTGGCAATCTTTGGGAAAATAAGTGGAAACTGTATTGCTAATAAATATGGGACCTGATGGAGCATTAGAGAGTAAGGAAGCAGTGTTTGTGTGAGGAGGGAAGACTGCTAAATTTGAGGATGTTGAAACAGTTCCTTTCAGTAATCTTTTGTTTTAGAATAATGAATTACAAACAAAAGGACTGAGGCAGGTGCAAAGTGCCTCTTGTAAGAAACTAGGTTAGTAAATTAAAATCTTATCAGGGTCCACAACCTACTTTTCTAGTAGTGTGTCTATTATAAGATTAGCATGCTTTTAGTTATCAGGATCATTTATTTATTTCCTGTCATCCATAATGCCGTTTTCTTTCTTTGCTGTAATTAGTCTGTCTGACACAACCAAATTTGGAAAAGAACCTTAACTCAACTTATGCCTCTGTCTGTGTGCCTCTACCTCTTATCGATATAAATATTGCAAACAGTATTTTCAGCTTCAAAAGGAGATACTCAAAAAAATTATTGACACTAAAATAATATGCATCCAAAGTAATCTTATACCATGAAGAAATTGGTGGTACCTTAATTCCAGATGTGCCATAGGACAGATTTCCAAAATGATGGTTTTGGTAGGAAAGTTAGTAATGTCCACCAATTGTGGAAATTCAAGCTGCCCATTATAGCCGTCAATGTCCCTCAGCTTCAAAAATAGCCTTTTTAGAAAAATGAGGAGCTAAAATGGAATATGGATAAAGAAAATAATTTAAATTCCTTCTTCTCCTTCAGTTTGTTTTTAAAACAAAAGTTTTCTCTGTTTGTTTTAAAGAAACAAATCATCAGATTTATAATTGGATGTCATGGGAAAAATAGTTTGTTCATCATTAATTCCAAAATACCATTGATCTGAATATTATTTCTAAATGCTGTGATAAAATCTGAAGTTCAAAGGCATTCTTCAATGAAACATACAAAATGCAGTTTAAAAATATAAGATATTTTGAAAATAAAGATGGATACATCACAAAATTTTCTTGTACAATAGAAATGTTCTAATATTTTCATCTTCTAGCACAGTCCCCTTCTCTTTAAATAGTTTGTAGGTGATCTTGGTTGGATATCACTGAATCGTAGTGCATGTCACTATTCACATAATTTTAAAGAGAAGGGGACTGTGCTAGAAGATTTATATTTTCAAACTGCAATGTCAAGAAATCAATCAATGAATGCAATTTTTAAGACAATTGGAATACAAGTAATTTCTGAACAAGCAACTTTTGTTCTGTTTAATCATTAGACAGCTATAGCAGTTTGAAGTCAAAGGGAAAAACAAGCTTTGGAACTCTATAAATAAAGTATTTACCATAATGTATCCTTGAATTGATTGCATATAGATACTAACCTAATCCTATGAATCAACTTAAATATTAGTGACAGAAATACTGACATATGAGAGTACAGTAGATAGGTTGACTGATAAGAAGGCAAGATGTCACTTATTTCTGGGAAATGAGTCCACCTAACTGGCCCTGATCTTCAAAGTATAACAATGTTTCTCAACTTTGGGGACTTGAAGATGTATACTCAATTTCCAGAATTCCTCAGCAAGCTTACCCACTCCAAAGATGACATATGTGTAGCCATATTTTCTTGTAGCCTTCTATTAGCTTTTAGGTTTGTAGTAACTGAATTTCATAAATATTTCAGGCTTGCCACTTTCTAACTGTTGAAAGGAGGGGTTTAAAGATAAAGGTGGAATGCTGTGGCTAGGTGGACTTCCTTTCCCATGGAAAGAGAGAAGAAGCCTGCAGCTGACTGAAGGTGGAGTTTGGAGTCACTGGACTGTGGGACTGATAATTGATTGGAGGTTGTGACTCAGTGGGGAAGTTTCTAATTTATGCTTTTAATGGGTGTAATTCCAGGTCTGGTTTAGAGTCGGAATTACACCATGTCCCTGCCAATTTAATATGTTCCTACTAAATGGATTCTAAAAGAAAGATAGATGTCTTAGACTTTATTTTTTGGGACATGTTACTTAGAGGTTGGACATTATTATGACTATGACTTTTTAAAAGTTTTCTCCTGACTCCTCATTGAGGATAGCTATCCAAGTCCTGGCTGCTTACCCAGCCTATTTAGTCAGGCAACAGAAAAGAGTCAGGGAAGATGGAGAGAAAGCAGAAGCCTGAGGAATGTGACAGAGAGTGCAAACTTTGTGGAGGATCTTGCATGAGGCTGCTGATCCCCACAGAGCCCCCAAAAGTAGTGGCAGGAGTAAAAGACATCAGAAACCAGGTGGACATCAGTCCTGAGACCCAAGCTGACTGGGGAGCCATAGGGGTGATCCAGCTGATGGAGAGAGACTGCTGGGACAAGAGGCTCCCTCACAGCATAAAGAGAATCCAGAGCTACAATCCCAGAATGGAGGTCCAGTGGAGCAATCGACCTAAGCAAGACTGGAGACTGGCAGTATCAAACCACAATATGCAGCCAGATGTTTGAGGGATTACCTGACCAATTTGTGCAGCTAAATATTGGATGGGAAGAGCAAGACTAACCAGTAAATACCTCCCTGACTAAGATACCCAAGCTTCAAGCCAATCAACCCTAGGTATGATGCAACTGATTGGGGAAAGAAACACCCCAGAAGAGTCCAATCTATTGCTGCTGATGCTCGAGTATCCAGTCCTCCTGCACCAGGGCTGTCTAGTTTAAGGCAACAAAGCCAGCAAAGGCACCATCGAGGAACCAGCCATCCTACACAGCCATGGTTTCCTCCAGCCGACCAAATTCCTCTGGAATGGGCATTTTACCCCAACTAAAGGTGTGAGACCAGGACTGACAGGTTTCAGCTCAGTTATCAGCTTCAACAGCACCACTGTCTTCTGCTAGGGTGAATGCACCTCTGCCCTTTAAACTGATTTTTGATGGGGCTGTTATCAAGCTTGCTTACTTCCTGAAGTGAGACTGTTCTTACATCGATCATCATGGAGACAAATTCCACAATGACATTGAGATTGTTTCTGTCTTGGGTGGAAGATGATTTGGAAGATGAAGCATAAGATTGGTTTACACAACTCCATGATGAAGACACCCTGGTGTTGAATAATATGGATGACTTACTGTGAGGGCCCAATTCAAGGACTCCTCTTGAACCCAAGAAACAAAAGAGCTAGCCAGCAAAAGAAATTGTGCAAGAATTCTACCGTCTTGCTGGGAGGTTAAGAAACTGGGCTGTTACTTAACTGTGCATTACTTCAAATAATGCCTTGATGAGAAATTATTAAAAATATGTTTATGCTGAGCACCAGGAAAATGTATGCATGAGTGGTACTGGGTGGCCATTGCCTTGGACAATGAAATAAGCCATCACAGAGCTGGAGAAGTAGCCCTAGAGACAACTCGGATGATACACTGCCAAGTAGAAGAACAAGCCAGGGGGACTACAATCAACCCCATAAAGTGCTTCTGACATTGGCAACAGGACCATCAAGCCTTGGAATGCTTGGCACCAGCACCAGTGTCACAGGTAAGAGCACCCACTCCAGCCAAGCCAAATAATACCCCATAGTATTCAAAGAAAAGAAAGATGGCAAGATGAGGCTATGCATAGTTTTTAAAGGAAGGAATGTTGTATGTACACACAACACACCCTTGCCCCTCATGAAAGACATGTTGGGGCATCTGGCAAAAGGAAAAGTATTCACTAAGCTCAATTTCCAAGAGCTGTGCTACTGCATATGAATAAAAGAAAGAGATGAGTGGAAAATCACTTTCAACTGTCCCTTAGGAAGTTCCCACTTCAGGGTGATGTCAATTGGACTACAGAGAGCCCCTGGAGTTTTCATGAAATTGATTAATGAGGTCCTGCATGAGCACTTGTATAAGGGAGTCTTTATTTACTTAGATGATATTCTCATCTACAATGAAACCCAAAATGTGAAATGGACCAGGGGAAAGTGAAATGTCCATTTCTACCCCCTGACTGATAATTGATTGGAGGTTGTGACTCAGGGGTAAAGTTTCTAATTTATGCTTTTATTGGGTGAATTCCGTATCTAGTTCAGAGTTGCAAGTTACAATCCAGTGTATACTTTGTGTGGTGTACAATGTTTTAAATATTTTTTACTGTGAGTTTTTAAAAATGGTATTGATCTCTAAGTGGAATTATGCACCTTGTATGCCAGCACTGACATTAAAGCTAGGACTTTGTTCTTTCTGGACATTTGACCTGGTAGAACAATATTTAAAAATTGTCCATTACAAATCAGTCTACTGAAAATGAATGTCTTTTTCCTGAAAACTATGAACTGTAATCTATCACTGTGGTCCAGTCTTTTCAACTACCCAATTCTATGTAGGCAGCCATCCTAGTCTATAACAAATGTTGTTCCTAACTCAGGTTCTAACTCCTGTCATGGAATATTTATTCATTCAATGACCAGCAATGAAAGAAAACAAGTAGAATCAGAATCAAAATAAGGCAAATGAGCACAAGTATATATTGACCAGTGTTAAATAAATAAAATACAGAGTACATCACTATTAAAACATCCCTATCAAAACATCCCTATTAAAACATCCCTATTAAAACATTATTGTATTTGTTCTCCTAGACATTAATAAATCCTACATATTAAGACTAAACAACAAAACATATATCCACCAAAATCATTAAAGTAAAACCAAACAATATATTAGTGAAAATACTTCTAAAGTAATCAAATCAGTACTTCTCTATTTGGTTTTGCTTTATTTTCATTGTAATAGCACCAAAAAATGGTTACTATGCAAGTAAATGGTAGAATTTAAGTCCTTCAGAATTCATGTAAAAATTTTATGGTCTCCCTAGGGATGACTCTATTATGGGGAGGATGTATCTTGAGCTAATAGACCTATAGTATTTGTAGCATAATAACACATGTGCTAAGTTTTCAACTTCCTTGGATTTTAATATACCAACCTTGCTGATATAATGCTTAAATCTACCTCTAAAAATTCTGTTTGAACTTAGAGAAGGTTAGATCTTTCCTATATGTTGCTGATTGCCTTATACTCCATCTTACCCCTTTTCTATTATGTAGAGATATTCTATTGACTTCTACCTGGATCTCCATATCTCTTATTCTATTGAAAGCCAATTGTTTGGATTGATCATAGTCTAAAGAGATTAAAAACAATGGAGAAAACCCCTATAATGCCATTTTATGTTTCCAGGGAGAGTAAAAGTTATTTATCAGAACAATGGAAGGAAGACCGGCTGAAAAGAATGGAATTTTCAGGCAGAAGGTTTCATCATCTTCCAGACTCTATCATGAATTTGAGGGGTTCCCAGATTTAAACTCAAATGTGTATGTAGGTCGGAACTTGTTTTTAAAAACAGACTGTCCAAAGCAGACAGTTTTGCCCTTCTTCAAACTGACAGACTATTGAATGGTCTTGAGACCTTGAGACAACTGCTAAAAACTCTTGGTTTTTAGGCTGTATGTTAAAAGTATCTGGCTTCAGCAGTTCCTGAAAGCATTGAGTGGCTTCAGCAGTTTGTCAGCTGAAGGAAGAACAACAACACCTGCCATTTTTAGTAATAGGCAGCCAGTTCATATTTAAGATTTATTCTTAAATCAGACATTCAGGCCGCAGGGTCTTCCTGTAAAAAAAGTGACTGGCCCAAACTCACTTAGATGCCATCAGTGGCCAAGGGAAGACTACACCTTGATTCTCCCTGCTTCTAGACTAGCACCTTAACCAGCACGATATATACCTTCTTATATTTTACACTTATTTGCTTAAATTATAAACAGATGTCAGGGTAAGAATTAAACCCTTGTAGTTCTTTCAGCTGGAGAAAACCATTAGCAAACCCATTGTGTTTCCTAGGTTTATAAGATACAATGATTGACTTATAAGTCTCCAATATCTAAAGATATTCAATATAATAATGACATTTCTAAAGTACTTTCCAAATATACAGTCTTATCATAATCTCCACTACTATATTTGCGAAATACCACTGACTGACTGACTGACTCATTCATTCACTCACTCATTCACTCATCACGAGATCTCCAAAACTATTGCACCTACAGACATGAAAATTGGTATACCTGTTCCACTTAGTATGTACATGCTCACTAAAAAAGGATTTTTTAAAATATTAAGTTTAAGCTGAGATATTTCAATTTTTATGTCTAACCAATGGTGTGCTTTATGCAAATAACACCACAC
>JANHFP010008760.1:0-10495 GCA_032468135.1 Calamaria suluensis | reverse complement strand
AGTCTACAAGTCTTAAAGCTGCCAAGTTTGGGAACCTCTGTTCTATAGCAATAGCTCAACCATTGTTTGATTTTTACCTTACCAAGATTGCCCTTCTGAATAGTTCACATTGTGGGGAGAAAAGGGCAAAGAGTAAAATGGGGCAAACAAAAAAAAAGGTTCTTCTCCCCCCCCCCCCATGCTTCTGTTTCTACCCTCTGACTAAATGACAAATTCTGCTTTAGCTTAATAATTTTGCTCTTTTTTCCCCGCCCGCAATATATTATTCCAACACTGTGCATCTCATTTTTAATTTTAAAAGTTAATATTACTAGAGCATGTGTGTATTTGGTTTTTTTAAAATCAAAATCTATGTCATTGTAAATTAAGGAAAATGTTTTTGGTGCGATAGTATTGGAACATCTTACCCAGCTGATCATTATAAATCAAACATCCCCAATAGGAGCGAATAACAATGTACTTGATGTAAGTCAATGCCACAGAATGGTTATTTCTTGATTCTTGGATGATACCGGTAGATATGGAAGTCTATGTTGCAGTGTCGATTATAAGCTTGTTGAGAGAACAAATTAAATGAAAAAAAATATTGGTATGACAACGTAATGAGAAAATGCATCTGCTTAATTAACCTGGCTTTTAAATCCTGTGAAAGGAAAAAAGAAAGTTTCTCCTGACAAGATGTTGGAGATGCAGGCCAAAATTGATGAAGAAAGGAAAGCACTTGAAACAAAGCTCGATATGGAAGAGGAAGAAAGGAACAAAGCTCGGGCAGAACTTGAGAAAAGGGAGAAAGATTTGCTTAAAGCACAGTAAGCATTCTGAAATTTGAAAAGATATTCCTAGAACATTCCTCTAACCCAGAGGTCCCCAAACTTGGCAGCTTTAAGATTTGTGGACTTCAATAATCAGAATTCTCCAGACAGCTATGACTATCCTGGCTGGAGAATTCTGGGAGTTGAAGTTCACAAGTCTTAAAGCTGCGAATTTGTTTGAATACAACTCTGGTCAGTACAGCGTATCTTGGAAGGGGAATAAAAAAATGGTTGAATAAAAGCATTCAAATTACTTCACATGCATTCTTTAATTGGAGCTTTTGTAACAACTGATAAGGAAAGTCAGAATTATCATTTCTTTCATCCCTATTTATTGAAGTTCAGTAAAATCCTTGAGATATTAGAGAAGTAACTTAACATTAGTTACAACAATTCCCGTGACACAAGAGCATCACATTAGAACTTTTTGAGAGAGAGAGAGAGAGAGAGAGGAGAGAGAAAGAGAGAGAGAGAGAGAGAATAAAGTTTCCTTTGTTTGTAAATACAGTTGCACTAGGGTTCCTGATACATCAGATGAACTGCTGGAAAGTAGGTTATGTTCCTATGTTAAGCCTGGCCCTGGCTGATGTTGAGAGAACATTAAAATCTTAAAATCATCCTAAATACGCCTACCATAGTCTTCATTTACTTAAGATTAGTAAGATAGCATAATGAATTGTTTAGGGTTTCTATCATATGCAATATGGGGCTGCTACATTTGAGACTTTTAGCTGTAGAATCCTGGCTGTAGGAATGCAAAGGATTTTTTTTCCTGTTTCTCTAGGCAAGAGCATCAATCACTATTAGAGAAGTTATCAGCTTTGGAAAAAAAAGTGATTGTGGGAGGTGTGGATTTGTTGGCTAAAGCGGAGGAGCAGGAGAAACTTCTGGAAGAATCAAACATGGAGTTGGAGGAACGAAGGAAAAGAGCAGAACAACTGCGAAAGGAGCTGGAGGAGAAAGAGGTCCACTTATTCTCTTGCTGAACTATTGATTTCTTTTATTATAAACAGCCTCCATGATACTGTTCTACTTCATCTATGGTGTTTTATGTTCAGCCAAGGCTAAGGAATAATCAAGGAGTAATAGGTATATCTGCATAGAACATGATAGTATCCAAAAGTTTAGAGATATGTCCTGTAGTACTGAAAAGATGAGAATAATAGTCCAGTGAAACCCTTTTACTTTTTACAACCCTATTTTTTAGAATAGAGTTGGATAAATCATAAATTGAAAAAGAAACAGAATCTCTTTAAGTCACCCTTGAAAGGAAACCAATATTGAAGCTTTTCTAGACAATGAGATGTTACTGAAGAAAATAAAAATGAATGCATGGTTTTAAGTATTAAAGGAAGCAGAGAAGGAAGCATCTAGTGAAAATATAGGTGCAGTGATCAAGGATGAGCTGCATACATTTGGGCAAACACTAGAGGGCAGCAAAAAAAAAAAACAAAAATGCTTACTCTAGTGGTCACCCAGAATTTTGCAGCCAAGACATGGCCAACGATGCTTCCAAATTAGGAACTCAAAGAAGCAGTGAAGGAGACTAGAAATTTGATAAATGGGGAATACCTTTTTGGACATGAGACTTTGTCCAAAACCATAGCAAAAGGTAGAAAGCTTGTCCTTAGTATCTTAAGTAAATTCAAAGGAAGGTAGAAAAATAGATGTATATTGATTATGGCAAGAGTTCATTTTTGTCTGCATTCAACTTACAGTCCCATAGTTCTAGGAATTAATGCACTTGAACTAACCAACCAGTCAAGGCTTCAAGTTCAGATTCAGCTTCAGGAAAACAAAACCAATGAAAAACTAAAATGACAATTAGAAGGAAGGTAAGGTGGACTTTTCCCTCTCACAAATATGCCAATTTTTATCACAACCTTCTTCCTTCAAAAAACTGAACATTTAAAACTTTGGAGATGTTTGTTGATACTCATTGGAAAGCATCATATGGAAGCTCTAAATCTTTCAGATGTAATTGATAAAAAAACCCCGCAACCATATAAAAGACAGGATAGTCTTTTTCTACTTCAGCCTAAGTAGAAACTGGAAAATACCTCATTTCCTAATTTGTCAGACCTTGCTAATTAAAGCATTCAGATAAGATTTAAAGCTCCCCTTGGGTGAGCTTTGATGAGTGTCTGAAATAGATGCACAAATGGCACAAATGGGTAACAAAATATTATCTTACTCTTATTTTATGAATCCTCCTCCAAGGGCTTAGGTAAAACAATATTCTTGCAAGTTAGATAATGGTGGTCTATCTATTTTTTTTTTTATTTGAAAAATAGCAAGAGCGTTTGGACATTGAAGAAAAATATACCAGCCTGCAAGAGGAAGCTCAAGGGAAGACTAAGAAGCTGAAAAAAGTATGGACAATGCTCATGGCAGCCAAGTCGGAGGTCAGTATTATAAATAGTGAAGAGGTCTTTACCTTTCAGGGTAAAAGTGCTGCTTGTAGGTACACAGAAATGATTCTTGTAAGAGGAAATTGAACATGGCTCAGTGGCTGAGTAAGGAGAAACTAAAGAGGAAAATGCTAGTTGGTATGTAGATGTTCCCTGAAGCTTTCCAGGAGATGAAGGTTACTTACTGAAACAAGCATATCTGCTGCACATATTAGTATTCAGGAAGAACATATGCTTGAATTATTTACACTTTTAAAAGAATTGATAGCATGGCCATATAAAGAGCAGTTTTAAAGTCCAACAGCTCATTTAATTTATTTTTGGAATAGAGGCAGCAAAAGAAACAAAATCCATCTCTTCCTCCAGCGGTTTAAAGTCGCATGAAGTCAATATGGCCTTAACAAGAGACAATTCCTGAATACTTCTTTATTATTTGCTAAACATTTGCTTACAAGATACATAGATCTGAACACTATTCTTTGAATTCCCATCTGACTCTGTTTACTTAGATGCATTTTTAGAAACCTATGTTTGAGAATGAGTGTTTGGGGGGAAAATCTTGGGGGAAAACACATTTCTCTATGTCATTGACAATTTCCTATTATTGCTAATCCATCTAGACAGCTTATTATAATTTTCATCAGAAAGACAATTCACAGTCAGTCATTCACATATTTTCCCTTCAGAGTTGTTTGTTTAGTTTTATTGATCATTGATCAAGGAATAAGAAAGAATAATTCTTGATGGATTACCTTTAAATATTTTTTTAAAGAAATAGCAAATTTAAGAACAACAAAGAAGATGGAAACAGAATAATGTTGATTGTTTAAAAATGTGATTTAAGAATGCAACATTTTAAATATAATATTTAAATATTTTTAATTTTTTAAAACTTAATTTTAAATATATTTTTTTATTTTTTTAAAAAAAGACATTCTAAATATTCTCGGGTTGGTTTGGTTTATACCGTATTTGTAGATGGCAGATCTGCAGCAAGAGCATCAAAGAGAAATTGAAGGTTTACTGGAGAACATTCGACAGCTCAGCAGAGAGCTTCGCCTTCAGATGCTTATAATTGACAACTTTATACCTCAGGATTACCAGGTGAAACATTTCTGATGGCTTTGAGAGATTAAACAGTAGCTGTAGGAAGTGATCTGACTGAGCTTGAGGGTGGGATGAAATGAACCATCAATTTGGAGTCGTTATATCCCCATGAGAGAGCTAAGTCCAGCCCCACTTGAAATCCGTTGACTCTTACCTAGTGTTAATTTGCCTTAACTGTTAGATCAGGTTTTAAAAAAAATATTTTGGCATTTTGTATTTTGTACCCTCTGAATAAATTAAAATATCTGGGTGGAAAAATAGATTCTTACAAATAGCTAGAATGAAATAAACTTGTGGTGCTTTAGAACTCTGTCTACTCCGGATTTCCTGTGCCTGACAGTAGTTGTAACATGAGACATCTACATAGCTAGTAAGTTGGGGTCCATTTCTTAATGATGATCCAGAACAAATTCTCATTTTAAAGAAGCTGTTTGATGGGACATCTCCGTTTCTGCCCTTATCATATTTGAGGACCAGATATTTTATAAAGGGACAGACAGTGAGATAATTTCCACATATTTTCTCCAGCGTAAATTGATACTTTAATTTTATGAAACTGAGTCATAAGCTGATAGTTATGATGGCAATACTGAGTATCCACATTTAAATTGCACAATATCAGTAGCTGAAGGCCAGAAGTGTATGTGACTTCAAATCACTCTTGACTCCTGGTGTTCCTGGACAAGTTCCTGCAGTTTTCCTGGCAACATTTTCTGGAGGTGTTTGCATATAGTCTCCCAGCCTTTTAACCACTGTATTAAACTGACTCTCAGAGGTCAAAAGAATGGTACAGAGGTCTAAAGCTATCACATTTAAAAGTTTTCACAATAACATTATAAATATAGGGCTAAATGATCCCTTTATTTATATCATATAAGACAGCTTCTCAAGTTTGTGGCAAGCCAGCAGAGCTGGCAGGAGATTCAGACAGTGAGGAGATTGGGGAGGAACGTGGGCCAGTCTTGGAGTCTGGGGAAGGCTCAGATGAGGGCTCTGAGTTGGAGGCAGAGAGGGGGACAGGGCCATTTGTTAGTTATGTGCTGCCTCTGGAGCCTCCGGAATCTGACATCAGCAAGGCAGAAGAACAGTGTGAGCCTGTTCCCAGTGTGTGAATGCACAGAGCTGCCAGAAGGAAAGAACAATTAAGAAAAAAAAAGGGTGACTCCAGGAGTAAGGCTTGGAGATGATTGGCCCCTCCCATAAGGCATTAAAAGAGGAGCAAACGGACATGAGCCCTTGCAGGAAGCAATTAAGTTCATACAGTCAATTCAAGCTCTGAGAAGTCCATTTGACTCTGTGCTCTGTTTGGCCTTGCAAAACTAATTGACAATTAGGACTGTGGTAGCATTTCAAGGGAGATAAAGGGGGCAGTGCTCATCTCCGTTACTTTACTTTAATAGTAAAATGTCCTCTCTTTTCTGGTTTTTTTTGTGATTCTTCCCCAGGAAATGATAGAGAACTATGTTCACTGGAATGAAGACATTGGAGAATGGCAACTGGTATGTGAGCACACTTTTGATACAAAAACAGTACATTCTTCAGAGACCGACTCTTATGCTCCTTGTATTAATTTACCAAGCCTCCTCTTAGTCTGTTGTTGGCACAACTTCCAGTGATGATCTTAACAGACTTTCATTATATATTTAAAATATTGTCTGTATTTTCTTTTAAAATAATGCCTTTTTATATATATAATTACCATTTACATTTTTATTTGGAAATTTGTTGAAGCAACATTAATCTTTAATTTACTAACATATATGGGATAAAGCAAGGAGGAAAAAACCCTCGCCTTGCCTTAGTGACACCACTTCTTACTATGACAAAAGCCAATAGTAGAATGCAATTATTTTTGAAATGTCTCAATTCTCTTTTTGTCTTTTAAGAAATGTGTGGCATACACCGGAAACAACATGAGAAAACAGACTCCAGTGGCAGATAAGAAAGAAAAAGATGTAAGTGAGCCTTTGCAAATGTGTGTTGTTGGAAGTCCAATTTTCAGCTTTGTGTAGCTATCTTTTATATATATGAATGTTTTGATTTTGATAAGAGTACTTTGGCATGATCCATTAATGTTTACTCATCATGTTCACTTTTTCCTCCCCTCAGCCCTTTGAGGTGGACCTTTCCCATGTTTATCTAGCTTACACTGAAGAGAGCTTGAGACAGTCTTTGATGAAACTAGAAAGACCAAGAACATCAAAAGGAAGATCAAGGCCCAAAACTGGCAGAAGGTTAGAACCACTGTGAAATACTCTTTTGTGTCCAGCTTCAAGTTTAAAAGTTGAGATATTTAAGGCTGTATGCAAACAGGAGGAACTCCCTCTACTCAATTGGTATATTAAGAACTCCATGTATGTCCCTGATACATGTAAGGGGATGGTTCTGCTTTGGGTAGAACCAACAGGACCTTCCATAATAATAAATCTGAATCACGTTTCAGTTTAATGAAATATTTTGCACTTCCTAATCTACACTGCTATAAGTACCGGGGAAGACAGAGCATTGCTTCACAATCAAACCTATTACTCTTTCCAGAGGTCAACAGTAAAAATAAAGCTTCTAGAGGATCCCATGAAGTATCAGTCAGGACTTTGTGATGGATGTCTTGCCTAGAGTTAGGTCAGAGTCTCCATCCTTGTATCTCTTGAAACAATTCATTTATTCCCTATTATACAGCTTCCAATTAAAGTGATTTTTATCTTCCATTCTACTGCCTCTTTTCCCCTCCCCTTCCCAAGTCCACCCATGCCATTGGTCATGACTTTCCTTTTGTATAATATGTAAAATCAGTGTCCTTGACTCCTCTGTGAATGTAGGTTCATTTTTAAGGCTTTGTCATGATCACATTGCTTTTTGTCCTCGGCTGTTTCTTTTGTGTAGATTGAATGCATTGACTATTTCTCGATTTGTACTAATGTGCACTATCTTCTCTCCAAACAGAAAACGTTCTGCAAAATCAGGAGCCGGGATTGATTCACTGCTTCAATAGGCCAACACGCTTGGCGATTTTAGTAAAGAAAATGCTTTTCTGGCTTAACACCTGACCCCAATGTTATCAGCCTGCAGTCCTTACCCAAGACAATAAGAAAACAGGTTCCCCCCCCCCCCACTGTTGGGTTACTCTTACATATTCTGTTATGCTAATGTATTAATTCAGATTCAGCAACATGGGCTTCGGAAACATGTCACTATTATAAATCCCAGTAGGCATTGTGCAAAAGCAGCTGTTGGGAATATCTTTGTATTTTAGATTGGTGTGTATTCAGTGGAAAAGATGGTATATGTGTCTGTTTAAATTTTAAACGTATTAGCCATATTATAAGTAAACAAACAGATTTCTGTATCCTGACATGCACTTTTTCTTTGTCTGTTGCCATTTGATATCGACATTACTCCCTGTTTCCACAGCTGCAGATTTCTGGTTTTTTTTAAACGTACAAATAGTTATGAAATCTGGGAATTCTTCATGCCTCTTAGGCATCTTCTACCATATCTGTAGGACATTTTCCATTTTCTTTAGCATACTGTAGATGCATACATTTGGTAATATGCAAAGATGGACTGATATAAAATAATGGTGTTGGATTTATCTGGGGTGGATGGCAAGTAA
Organism: Calamaria suluensis; assembly: GCA_032468135.1. NCBI lineage: Eukaryota > Metazoa > Chordata > Lepidosauria > Squamata > Calamariidae > Calamaria > Calamaria suluensis. Next base: position 2,552 of record JANHFP010008760.1, on the reverse strand, counting down.
CACAGTCTACTCCAAATACAGATGTTTGATTTACAAGAAGTTCACAGAGATAAATTTAAAGATATGTGACAAAAGGAACATGCTTTTTCATTTATAACACGTAACATTTGAAGAGAGTAAGAGAGCTTAGAAATACTTTAGGAAATAACTTTGGTGTTGGACAAACATTTCTGTAGAGAACCAGTTCAGATCTCAGAGTGACAACAGTTAAACCAAGGGAAGCTGTACTTACTGAGCACTGAGACAATGACATGCAGTGGTGTTAGATATGCAATGATTTTTTTATCTGCTCTTCCTAGATCAGACCTCAATAACATAAAGTCCATGGGAGCCCTACTGCCATGATACTGTTAAGTAGCACCCTCAGAATTCCCAAATCAAACACAAAAGCCTTAAAATGTGGTAGAAATCTTGTAAATTTAGTTCACGCTTTAGTGATTTTTATGCTAATGTCATCACAATTCAACAAGCGTTTTAAGGAACTGAAGCATCATACTTTTTCATCATTCTACATCTTTGGTTGATTCCATTTATTTCAAAGTGTTTTATTTATGAAGATAAGCTGCTGCTACCCATGGATGTATTTTATTTACATTTATATGTCACATTAAGATTCCTGGAGATACCTGTTAACTGTATATACTTGAAAAGTCTTAATTTTAATCTGATATATTTTGATTTGCATTTTAAAAGCTGTGCTAGTAAATGCTCTAAAGAAAAAGAACTTAGATTATACTTTAGTAATAGGATTTCCAGAAGCTGTTATTGAATCTTATAGATTGCACCTGATTGCTATAGATGATCTCTGCTTTCTTGATCTCAATTGAATTTATCTCAATGTCAACAAAGGCACAATTGATGATTCATATGGGACAAAGGTGTGGAAAAAGAATGAACATGAGGGAAGAATACAACCTTCTAAAAATAAAAGCTTTTGAACATTACTAAACAGAGTTTACTTACGGAATATAAATACATAGCTGATAGCTTTTTAGATTTAAAAGCAAAATATCCTAGTATTTTTCAAAAGCAACATTCCGGATTTGGCAGAGTTAGGTATAGTGTTTACTATGGCAAGAAGAAAGAATACATGTGGTGCTTCCATTGATGTGGGGAAGAGGTGGCCTGTTGGATGATGTTGAACACATAGGATATCAAGTGATTGTTAGCACAGCTTTTGTTCTAGAACAGGGGTGTCAAACCCGTGTCATCACATTGTCCTCATGTGACGTATCGTGACTGTCCCCCTTCGCTAAAACGGGTGGGTGTGGCCAGCACCTGATGTTGCGCCCGCAAATTTGACACCCCTGTTCTAGAGCCAGGCTGCTCTTAGCTGTGTTACTTTGTTTTCTTCATAACACCCTGAAGCAGCTTCATAGGATGCAGGATAGAGTTAATCGAAAGTGGCTTTCAAGGCATCCGAAAACTTTGGAAATGACTAATCTCGCCTTAACAATTCAAAAAGAGATGTTCTGTTTTGTGTATCATCACTTTCAAAGGCTTTGCACAACCCTGTCATAAAATCAGAATTCAGGAGACTCATTTAATTAGTCAAGTTAAGCTAAAGCCTTGATTCATCCTGCTTTTTCCCCCCTGTTGCAACATTTAAATTCATTTGTATCTATAGTGCTTCCCTTTGTTCTTTAAGGCCTTACCTGTGCATTCCAAGCTGAGCAGGGAAAATGTCACTGTCTCATTGCAGTTAGTTACCTTTTCAGTTTAAATCAATAACAATTTATTACTGTTTCTTGCAACCAGTACTTGCAACCAGTATTAGCAAAAAAAGATGTAAAATTTGTCCCTATTTATTGTTTGCTAACTTCTTTAACATTTCAAGGATATGGTTTTGTTGTATGCAAGGTGTGTTCTTGTTAATGTATATACTAGTAAAATATATTGACAGTTAAACATATTGTTGCCAAGAAATAAATCTCTTGGATCCTCCTATACGTGTTTCCATCTCCTGCATCTATTCGTATCTTTATGAGCAAACTAGCTCAGGTGTCAATTCCTCCATATTTTTTCCTGCACCTGACATTTCTCCAATTCTCTGGAGTAGGGGTCTCCAACCTTTTGGACCTCAGGGACTACTAAATTCATAATTTTAAATCCTGCGGACTACTAACAGGATTTGCCTAATGACCAGGTGGGTGGGCGTAGCTAGGTGGTCGTGTGACTGGACGGGAGTGGCCAACTTGATGTCACTCGCGTCGAGGGGCGCTTCACTGGTCTCTACTCACTCCTCCCCTCTCAGCCACTCCTCCCCTGCCCACCTGGGCTCCTTAGGGCCCCAACAGGAAGTAGTTGTAGGGGCTAAGCAGACAAAGTTTGAGGACCCTTGATCAATTTTGGTCACCCTGATATAGAAAAGATGTGGATACTCTGGAGAGAGTGCAGAGAAGAACAACAAAGATGATTAGGGGACTGGAGATTAAAACATATGAAAAACGTTTGCAGGAACTGGGTATGTCTAGCTTAATGAAAAGAAGGACTAGGGGAGACATGATAGCAGTGTTCTGGTATCTCAGGGGCTGCCACAAAGAAGAGGGAGT
>JANHFP010008759.1:3102-13902 GCA_032468135.1 Calamaria suluensis | reverse complement strand
CAATAACATTCTCCCTAGAGCCGCGAAATCGTAAATACGTAGCGTGGGGAGGGGGGGGGGAGAGAGAGAGAGAGAAGCGAAGAGGCGAGCATCGGAGAGGCGGGTGGGAAGGAAGTAGACCTCGTTTTAAGTCTCGGGCTGCTGCCGGAGCTCGGCATTCGGATCTTGTAATGTTTCATGTATGTGGAACCGGTGCTTAAGTCGCACATGTATGTGCGGGGCTTCGCCCGCGTTGGAAACGGGGAAGGGGCCGCCTCCCCATCTAAGTCCTGGATCTGGGTCTGAAGCTTTCGTTTGAAATAGTGCCGTTTCAGAAGGGATCGTCTCCCTACTTTTTCGGGCGTGTGCCTTTCTATCACAAACGGAACGGGGGGGGGCCCCCTGGTTGTGGCCTCAGCGCCTGTGAAAAGGGTTGCCTGGATATTTGGCTGATTTATAATTAATGGCTGAAAGGAAAGACGCCTCTCATTCGATCCATTTCCTCCTCTCCCCCCCCCTCCTTTCCTTTCCCCCCTTTTCTGGCGTGTAATGTGCTCGCATCGATTGCTTCTAACCTAGTCTCCGCTGTGAGTCAAGTCGCTACTGAGAGGAGGTGCAGCAGACGAGACAGTAAATGGTGGTGCACATCCTCAGCTTTTGCTGGAAATGTCGGAGAAATATTTTTCCCAAAGGGATTATATTAGTAACCGTGTAAAGTTTTTAAAACAGCAACAACACCTGCATGCATCAGCACGGAAGAGAAGGTGCATCTTATGTAGGGTACATTTTAAATATAAAGGCTAATTTTATGTAGCTGAGAAAATCATCTCATCCAGGAAACTTTGCAGTAGCTTGCTAAAGATAATTGGGAAAAGATTGATAAGCCTGCATTAACTTTTTTTTTAATCAACTTGCAAGGAAGGGCATGTACAAACACTTTCTCATGGAAAGCAGTTGGAGAAGCTAAACTTTTGGATCTCAAAACAATCTATACAAAAAATGATGTGACATTTATGCAGCTTGGTGCATTTCTAAGTCCTTGCAAGATGTATATATAAATAATTAAAAGGATTTATCCAGTCAGCTGAAGAATATATTGTCCATCAGAAACAAATGATTTTGGCATGAAATGCAAAGTATTAAATCCTTATCCTGTGTCATATTTTTAATTTAAATGAAGACCCACACTCTAACTTTCTGTTAGCCAATTAACTACTACATACTTCAGATTCTGTTTTGAGAATGAATACATTTCAGATTTTTCAGAAAATAGCTTGGAATTTTCACCATGATATAAATCCCTTCTTGGTCCTTGGATTATCTGGTGGCTATAAGCACAGTTGAGATTTTCCAGTTTTTACAAAAATATGAAAAAAAATTATCATTTTTTAATAAATTTTTGAAGTTTTTAGATGTGTTTCTTTAGAAATCTGGGATAACAGTTCCTGTCCTACATTTGATTTAATTTATCCTTTTCACAGTACATAGTGAAAATGACTATTAAAATTACATTCTGCAAATCCACTTGTGTGGATTAGATTAATTAAATGGGTTTATGCAATATTTTTGAGTTTGTTGTATTTGAGAAACTATTCTATTACTATGTGATTGCTACAGTATAAAGACATGAGTTTCCATCTTGAGCATGTCTTCTAGAGGTAGTGTTTTTACAAACTGTTATATAAGAAAAGCTTTGAATTAAAAAACAAATAGATTTAAGCCATTGCTAGATATAATGCTGCTTAAAAGAACTGTACAGCTAATCACTGAAAAAATATACATTGTAACCATGAATTACATTGCATTTGTCATAGTAAATTATAAATATTAGATTCCAAGAAAGTATTACTATTGTATCTGTGTTGAGGTTCTTTTTTTAAAGTAACAAAACTATTTCAATATGGGTTGAAAATATGTATCAAATATTTCTAAATGAATGAATGCTTGTTTTTATTCGGAAGGTTGGCATACAGCTTCAGAGAATGAAATTTTATTTATAAATAGCTGCATAATTTTTATTTGAATAAGTTGTTCTTAGTCACAGCAATTACACTGATTTATACCAGGGGTAAAAATAAGTTGTTTATGACTGAGTATAAGTTAAATCTCTGATAATATCAAGGAACATGAGCCAGTTATTTTAAAATAGTTTTAGATGTAATTTTAATATAGATCTGGCTCTGTTAATAACATTTTGTCTACAGTATGATATCATAAAATATGTCTGTTTTATTATGCTTATTTTAGTATTTCATTTGTAACAAGTTTCCAAACATGTATTTATTTAAAATATGTATTTAAATAGAAATAACACCAAATATTAACTATTTAAAAAGAGATGAAAAATATGTATAGTAACAGAAGCTTCATTTGCTCCTCTTACCCTGATATAATTTATTAGAATTGAAATATTATCTTCAAATATATTGTATTAGTGAATTCCAGAAAAATAAGGTAGGTGGAGGAAGAGCACTTTCAACAAAATTTCTTTGGTGCCATTTATATAAAAGTTTTTAATGGGGTGGAAAGTAGCCATTCATATTCTACTCCTGCATTGATGCAGTGGCTTGTTCCCATTAAATGTTTAACTGAGTTGTCTGACCAAAATGGGTTAGAAGGTTTAACACAATCCCAAAACATTAAATTGAGCCCTAAGCAGGTCGTTTCTTGCATAGGTTTAAACTTAGCTCACCAGTCAGCTTTGTCACAAAATATCAAAATCCAGTTGGTTGCCCTGTTTTGCTTGTACTCTTCTTTCAAAAAAATAGCTGAAAGGGAAGTTGACAGCAGGGAAATCCAGCCAGAGTGCAAATTACACATTTTGATATGAATTGGGACTGAGGGCACTGCCAGTTTCCTTTTCTTCACATCCATCCCATTTTCTTTTTCATAATGTCAGTTTTTCAGGATAGGCCAGATCAAGAAACATATTCCAAAACTATAATTTATTGAGGTGGGCCAAATCCTCCAAGTCCTACTTCTTCCCCTCTTCCTCTCAATAAATTATGGAGAAGTCCCTTCTTCTATCCCAGAAGTTAAGGAATGTTTCTGTCTTCTTTGTTTACATAAGATTGTCTCAATTTATGGTTCAAGACCATCTCCCTGGCTCTCTACACATGCTGTTTGCTGCCTCCCTGGCCAAGGGGGAGAGGAGCACAGGTAATCCTGAAATTACAATGATGATGAGCCAAAGATTTCTGTTGCTAAATGAAATATTTGTTAATATTTGTTTCATTTTATCACTTTTCTTGTATAGTTGTTAAGTGAATCATTGCAGTTATTAAGTTAGTGACATAGTTGTTAAGTGAATCCAGATTCCCCTTTGACTTGGCTTGTCAGAAGGTCACAAAATGTGATCACATAACTGCAAGACGCTGCAACCATAACTAAGTCCGTTTCCAAGGATCTAAATTTTAATCATATGACCATGGGGATGCTGCAATGGTTGTGAGTGTGAAAAATGGTCATAAGTCACTTTTTTCAGTGCTGTTGTAACTTTGAATTGTCACTAAATAAACTGTTGTTAGTCGAAGACTACCTGCACTAACATAGGAGTGGTTTTCTGAACTCAAGTACATGGGTTCCTGGGTACTTGGACAGAAAGCAAGTGATGATTCTATATATCCAAAATGGCACCTGTTGACCTAGTTAATTCAATTGCAGGTTGCTAGGACCATTGGTGAAGACATTTGTACGGATTAGAACTGGCTAGGACGGTCAAGGGTGTTATGAGCTACTTGGGCAATTGAGAATATATGAGTTCATAGTACAGACAATATTGACAATCATAAGTAATATAAAACTGGGTAATGGGAAGTAAGCTGGACTTGAGTAAATTTATTTTTTAATTGTTGCTTTGATACTCAACATGAGACTAGTTTGAACTAAGTGTCCAGTTTAATTTTAATTAAATAAAATGATTTCTAAGAAGTATTCATAGCCTCAGGAATTTTAAGTTCTGCAATCATTCTGACTGATTGTTACTATTGTAGTTCATTTTATAATGTGAAGCTAAAGTATCGTGCTCATGATGACTTTCTTCCAGTTGTGGAAAGTCCAAAGAAGAAAATGTCCCGATAGAAAAAATCTACCATCCTCCCATGATCAGATATGGAACATTTGTTGGAACCAGTCCAATTTGTTGTAAAACAAACCAGACAATCTAGTTTGGAAATAACTTGACTGACCTGTCATTTTCTTTTTGATGTGATGGCATTCTGTTCATTCGACTCCTTTTTAAACTTAGATTTCTGAACTTTTGAGAAAAAATACTTGGTTTTTATTTAAACTGAGCCAAGAAGATATGAGTGTAGTGTAGTACAGTCATAGATTGTCATACCTGAAAAACAAATGGAGTAAGTACAGCAGAAGTGAGAAATCATTTGTCTAGATAGTGTATTTACTACTTTTTAAGAGACTCAGGTTCATGGAGAGAGGGAGAAAGTGGAGAAGGAGTTGAAAAGGAGGAATTGTCATGTAAAGGAGGCCCTAGGAAAAAAAACTGTCTTTTTTCTTGAGTTGCTTTTGAAGAGGTTTGATAGTTTGACTTTTGGTCTGATTGAAGCTAAGGTTAGTATATTAAGAGTTTACATTATATTTTTGTGTTTCTGATCACATTGATAAGAAAGTGTGGTACTGATTCTCATCAATTATGGTTAAAAGGATTTATAGGCTGCAAAAAACAGAATATAGAAACTATACACTTTACATCCCTGGAGTCCCAGGTAACTCCACTGACCTCAAGAAAGAGAAGTAGACCATTGTAAACTTTATATAAATGCCTCTTGGAGTAATGTATAATGACAATCCCACAGATGTGGAGAAGCAATTATTTTAATTTTTTTTCAAAATACAATTGAAAAAAAAAATCTGAATAGAAGATCCTTTGTATGATTTTTGTGAATGTCTGTGTATTTTTTTTCAGCCCCACAATCAGTGTTATTGTAAATGTAGTACTGGAGTGTGATGTTTAAATGGCTAATTCATTGGGTATGGAACCCATGGCATGCATTAGATATATGCATCTTCTTTCTTCTTTTTCCCTTGAACTCCTGGTCTAGTCCCTTCATAATTCCCCAAACTTCTTTTTCCCCCTTGGAGCCCAACTAGCAACTCTTCATGGCACCTCCAGGCCAGGCCCGTATACGCTTGCCGCCTTTCCAGCTTTGCAAATGGCACAGAGAGACAAACTTGGTTCTACCTCTGGAAACTCATGGTCACAAAGTCTACTGGGATATGATTGGGAGTTCAACAAAAAACAGTCTTTTGAAAAAGCACATTTGGGACAACCATGACCTGGATAACTGAGAATCTGCATAGACATAGGTAGCTACAGGAAACACAATAGACTAAAGTAATCTACATTCAGATGCCAAGCTGACAACCTTGCTTTTTGTACTCCGCTCATGTTCATCATTTCTGTCCAAACCAGTATAATCCGAGATTTTATATCTGTGCAGGATTAGTTAAAATACCTTTTGGTATCTAGATATGAGAAGGGAACCATACCCACTTCAGAAATTTATTTAATAGTAATAAAAAATGAAAGAGAGGGAGAGAGAAGTGAGATGGCAACAGACAGCAGATGCCACCTCTGCAAAACAGCTGAAGAAACAATGGACCACCTATTCAGTTGTTGCAAGATGATCATCTGGACTGACTACAAGCAACAGCAGGACAAACTACCAATAATTTTTGCATCTGCAAGATATGTATCATCTGCAAGAAATAAGACCTGGTGGGACAAGCTTCAAACACACAAACACCTGTCATCAATACCCTAGATTTAATTGTTAATAAGAGTCTTTGAAAAAAGTCTGGATAGTGGACATAGCAGTACCAGGAGGCAGCAGAATAGAAGAATGGAAGAAAATCACAAAATACAAAGGCCTGCAAATATAAGCAGAATGAGTGTGGCAAAAGAAAACAAAGATAGTATCTAATACTGATAAGCACTTGGGACATAATGCAAAAATGTCTTGAGCACCATTTGGAAACCATTGGCATTGACAAAATCACCATCAGTCTTAACTTGGAACAGCTTACATCTTGCAATGATACCTTTAATATCGTTAAACAACTTCTGTTCATTCGAGATCCTTGGGAAGGACTTGATAAGTAGACAAAAGTGCCAAATATAGTTTAAACTTCTGTCTGACTATGTGACCAACAAAAGTAATAATAATATGAAAAAAATAATGATACCTCTTCAACACTGTTTGAATAATTTTTGCTATATTTAAACATTTTTAAAAAATAGTTGGAGGTATTGATGAGAAACCTATTTAGAAGTTTCAATATGAACAGTACATTTAAAACTGAGTAGGTGTTACATCATTTTCCTTTGAACTTATCCTAATTTTAATAGTCTACTTACAGACAGATAGCTATCTGTCTTTTTGCAGGTACTTGTCTCTGGATTTTCCTTCTTGTTTTGTTCCAACATCACTTAGCAGCTGAAAATGGGCATCTTTGATTTGCCAGAAACACAACCTGGTTAGGTCTCATCAAACCAGTCTCTCTTTCTGTCTCTCATTCTTTCTCATTTTCTCATTAAAGTGTCAGTCTGAGAACTGAGAGAAACTACTCAAAAAAGGAATTTTCAACTGAGGAGTTTTTAAAATGAGTCTTTTATAGTTGGCAGTTAGGCAGAAATCCACAAACACATTCAATTTATTCCCACTTGATTGTTTATTTCTTCAGTTAGTGTTCTTCTTCCACAGGTGTCAAAAAAGGTTTTTGGGGTTTTTTTGCCTCGTTTTTCCTTGGAATGCATACATGATGTGCCTGCCTCCTTTTAATGGTGACTGCAAGCATTTTATTGCCTTTCTCTTAAGCAATTGTCTTTAGCCTGTTTAGAGAGATCATTGCAGAGATGCAGAGTTTTTGGATACTTCACTGTGGTTTATATTATTTCATATACAGTAACCAAAGAGCTTCTACATTCCTAAAGTTACCTTTTTAACAAAATCCAATTTTCTGGATTTCGCTAACTTAAAGAAACATTTTCTACTACCTACCAAAGGTAATAGAAAACATATAGTATAACTGTGGAGATTGCTGCTGTCAAATGCATAAAGGCACTAAATCTGAGTTTAAAATGGGAGTGAACCAATTTCTAAATATATGTGGCAAACCTTGTTGCGATTGATATATATCAGACAGACAGACAGACAAAGATAGATAGATTATATTCAGCTGTTCAAAAGCTTCAGGATTGGCATCATATGCAGTTCAGAATGCAATTTCCAGTCCATTTGATTTCTGTAAATTAGAAAGAAAGGATGCCATTTCCCTGGTAAAATTATACATAGTTACCTCTAGGCAATTGACTTTATTTTTGACTTTATTTTATCACTTTCTCTTGTCCTAATTAGAAACATAAGTGCAATTCTCTGTATTCTCTTACCTCACAAAACTCACTAAACAATTGAAATGTTTCTTGGGGTGTGTGAAAATATTCACATAAATCAACTTTCCATTTTAAGTTATTCTTAAAATGAACTATTTATAATCTGAGTTAATTGCTTTCTATATTTTTGAATGTATGCCAGAGGAACAGCTTTTTATTTCAATATGAAGTATTAAACATGTTGCAGATTACTATTTTGTCATGAATTCAGTGTTACCCATTCTCATTGACTGATAATCTATTTTTATTTCGAGAATTCATGTACAGTAATAAATAATACAAAAAAGCAGATTTAATATGAAAGCGGAATAAATAACTTACAAATACCTGTCTTAATTCATTTTTAAAAGATAGCCCACATTATGCTTTTAGTTAGCAATGGCCATTGGATTTGACCAATTTCAGTTTATAACTAAGACTGGGACAGATTTGAGCAAATTTCCTCTTTACTTAATGTATGAAAATAGCTATACTTTTGAAGAGCTCTGTGATAAAGAAGAATACTGGAATAGGAGATAAATACACTGCATTATATGAAGCATATGTCTTCAGAGTAATCCCTTGTTACCTCCTTATAATTCTGAAGAGTTTATAGAGAACTTTTAATGTATCTTTTAAATTCCTTCACATTTATTTCACTGTTGTATCACAATGACCTGCTAAGCCATAAAGTGGGTTTTGTCTTAGTTTCTATGAACCTACACTTTATGGATTGCAGAACCCACACAACTTGAGTTTTTGAATTTTATTTAATCAACTATTGTGGGTTCATTTTCTGTCAGTACCTGGAAGCTGTAAAGGTCTGGATGGGGGACAACAGGCTTCAACTGAAAGCTGATAAGACTGAGTGGCTATGGATGTATGGAGCCTTGGGATCCGCAAGCTTAACAACTTTAGTTCTGGATGTGGGTCATACTGCCCTAGACAGAACCTGTGTGCAACTTGGTAATCTCCTAAACTCACAACTCTTGCTCAAAGAGCAGGTATCAATCATGAATAGTAGCACCTTTGTACAACTTTTGTGTTGTGGCTAGTTGCCCCCTTTCTAAGACCCTGCATTCAGTTACTCATGCCTCGATCATCTCACATTTGGAGTACTGCAATGCTCTTCACATGGAGCTACACTTAAAGAGTATTCAGAAACTACAGCTGGCAGAAAATGCAGCAGGACAGTTTTAGGGGGCCCTAGGGTGGCCCACATAACAAAACCTTTATCTATGCTATGAGTCCAAGCTATCTGAGGAACTATTTCACTCCAATAGGATTGGCCCATCCCTGTTACTCTGACTGAAGGACATGCTGGAGAAGAGTGTTTTCTTCAATGGCTCCGACTTTGGAACATTGTTCCCATTGAGTTTAGATCCATCCCTACCCTCTTGACTTTCCCAAAGGCTTGAAAACCTAGCTCTTCTGGCTTGGGTTCCAGATGAGGGTATTAGACTCTAAAGGTGGTTAGGAGACTAAGAAGGAAATCTGATACCCACCCTATTTATATATTGTTTTTTTTTGCTTATCTGGGTTTTTTGTTGTTAATTTTTAATTGTTTAATGTTTTAATGTTTTTAACTTACTAATTGTTTCATAATGTTGTTTTATGATGTTGTAAGCCACTGCTTGTTAGATGACAGTGAGATGTATGATATGAATTTTATAAATAAATAAAAGTTCTAGTCATAGGCGTTGAAATGGAAAGTTGAATAATGAGCCTAGGTGGTTAGAGTGCAGTACTGCAGGCTACTTCTGCTATCTATATACTTCGGTAACATCACTTTTGAAACACAGTCTGTACTGATCTTGCATCAAGTATCCAGCTAAAGTACCCCTGCAAAGACTCTATGATACCTATCAGGTTGCTCTTTTATCTTTTTATTATTAAATTTCATTGTACACATGTTGTGCATTAACAATAAAGGTTTGATTTGATTTGATTTATCCAAAGAACACAGAAGGTACAGGTATTCCTTGACTTACAACCATATGTTCAGCAACTGTTCAAAATTACAACAGTTCTGAATAAAGAGACTTGTGACCTGTGCCCAAAACCATGGCTATTGTAGTCTTCCAGCAGTCACACAATCAAAGTTTGATCATTTGGCACTTACAACAGACTGCAGGGGTGTTGCAACTCCTCCCACCTGTCTATTATATCTCCCTCTCCCATCTATGTCCTTAAATGCCTGGAAAAGCAGGGCAGGGCATTGAAGGTGACTGGATTGGAGCATCCTAAACATTTGGACTTCATGAAGAGAAGAGCTTTACACCCTTGGAATCTCCTGGGCATTTGGAGTTTCCCTTTGAGGTTTCTGGCAGAGGTTCCTTTGCACCCTGCTTTGAAGGCTTATTTGGGGGGTTCAGACCTTGTGGGGGTGAGTGCTTCAGGCCCCACTGTGGAAGCTTCCCAGGTGTTTTGTGCTTACTTTTCACTACACTGCCAGAGGAAAAGAGGAAAACTATATGTAGCCATACATATAATTTCAAAACAACGAACTGTTCTTCATTCATGTACATGCTATTTGATTTATTTATCTCTGTTGGTGATTTCAGGAGACACTGGATTGCTTTAAAAAAGAGTTTAGGAACTACTGATCTTGAGCAATGCATTACAATGGGCCTAATTTTCTACATTAGGTGATCACATTTTTAAAATCTGTCTTCAGAGGCTGATGAACATTGTTTCTTGAAGTCCTTTTGGGAATTCTCTGTAGTTTCTTATTTCTCTTTGGCACTGAGAGATGATTTAGACTATCAATATGATAATAAAACTGCTTTGAGATTTCTTAATGGGAAGCAGCAATACAGATAAATAAAAAATATGTTCTTGGCTCAGTCAGAGAGCACTACTAAGAACCGAGTATTATGAAATGGTTTGATCCAAAAATTGAAGCCAGGGTGGCAAAATATAAGGATAATATAATCTTGAACTTCAATTTGTTTAATGATTCCATCCAAAAAAAGATGACTCCAAGTGCAAAGATAAGTTATAAACTGTTTTTACAAGGCTGTTGTAACTTTGTACCATTGTTAAATGAACTTGAGGATTACCTGTACGAAGCCTTAATGAACACATGATTCATGTAATGACTCAGTAATTTGCTTAATAACCACAATAAAATTGGATCGCTTTATGACTGCACCAAATTAAGATATAAATTTTAAAATTCAAAGTCTATCCATATTCCAATTTACAACTCTCAGTTGCTATAAGATGGCAAATTGTAGCAATCGTTTTCAATTGGCTATGTTATTTGTTTTGACCAGATGTATTGCTGCCTTAGGAATACCTGCCTTGGAAACACCTATGGTTTGAATATATAACAGCATGTGTTTTAGAAGCTAAGCCAATCATTTTTAATTTAACTTTTTTCCATTTTTAATTGCAAGAATTGCTTTTTAGAATGAGTTAGGTAGCAT
>JANHFP010008752.1:114284-128152 GCA_032468135.1 Calamaria suluensis | reverse complement strand
TTTCCTTGGATTTATCCATAGTTGGCCTACCAGGGGTTGAAAAGCTCAATAAATTGTGTGCTGGCGGGTGTCGCACAATGGTGGTTGTGACACATATTTTGAATGACAGGGAGCCGCAGCAGAGGGGTAAAAGAGCCACATGCGGCTCCAGAGCCGCAGTTTGCTGACCCCTTAAGCAATCTTTCTTGAGCAAACCGCTGAAGTCTGATTCACTTAATTTACTCAATTATAAACCATGTTTCACAAGCCCACTGTTTTTGTTCTTTTGAGTATGTCCTTGATTCCTAGTATTTCAACTATGTGTACACTCACACATATACACACATATGCTTATACAAATGTAAAATATACATAGAATTCTTGAAGAAGAAGGCTATATTTCCAATATTAATTTGAATTTGAATTGGCAATCCTAGAGTTCCTTTTTGAAGGTGGTCTATTCTTCCTTACAGAAAATGTCTTAATTCCCGTTTTTGTTCTTCCTTTCAGATTAATGTGGTTTTCCACCCCAACCATAATAAATCCAAGTGTTCTTACCTTCAAGCGTTTCTCCTTGTTTAGAAAGAGCCTCTCCTGCTCCAGATGCATAAAGGGCAGTTACAGACAAATCATATTTTGTTCCTGGTTCCAAGTTAGTGAGAACTGTAGTGGTGGTGTCCCCCCTTACAGTTTTCTCTTTAGGTTCACCTCCAATCACTGGAGTATATGTGACAAGATACTGCTGCACTTTGCCCGGTGCTGAATTCCATGATAACTTCAGTGAGGATGTTGTAGCATCTGAAACTTTCAAGTCTCTTGGTCTTCCAAGCACTATATAGGATATATAAATTTAAAAAAAACACCTTAGGAGTAAACCAACAAAACCATTCCAAGAACAATTTTCTATCTGTGAAATATTGGTGAAATAAATTACTACAATACTATTTTTCTAACACAATCAAAACTTTATTCAATGAACTAATTGGATGGGTGGGATAACCACTATTCCCAAATGTTTTAAATCCAAAAGTAAGTCATCTGCATTAATTGACATCATTTGTATAATAAGCACTCATTGCACAAACACATAAATTGATGTGTGATATTAATTTGCAGCATTTCAATAATGAGTTCATCACCACAGATATGTCAAAATATACAAAAGGTGAAAATTAAAATACATTTAAGTGTCTCATCTGGACTTTTCCATTATTTTAGATGGAATTACCAAATGGAAATTTGGTATTTTGTACCTGAAGTCTTTAAATGGGGTTTGCTAAATCAAGTTTTCTTGGATAGGCAAGAGATACCAGATAGCATTGGTGTTTAAGACAAACAACAGAGTAATACTTGAAGACCATAGCTGTCTACTTCAAGTATGGAAATAGGACATGGGACATCATGACACAAACTCTTCTGTACAGTACTTGTGTGAGGTGTCACAATGAAAGTACAAAAGGGGAGAGGTTTCATTATTTTGACATCATTGTGGTTAGGAATAGATCTCTGGGATAAAAGCTGCAATTTTAGGGAGAAAAAAGATAAGAAATAGGGATTTGCTTGACCGTTGGAATGAATTTTAAGAGATACAGATAAATACTATTGCTAAAAAGATGTGTACCTCTACAAAGAACCGGGATTCAGAGATTGGCAAAGATATGTAGATATTTGTGCCTTAATATACACTAATCAACACATTCAAGATGAGACATGTCAAACAATTATTCTACATGCTGCCAATGAACCAGTGAAATTCATCATAGCTTCCTATTACAACAAAGATAGGCTAGTAGATTTTTATTGCTATATCCTATTTGAAAATTCATTTGACTGCAAAAGCAGGATGTTGGTTATCTACCTTCTTCAGTTTTTCCATGTCCATCCAACGGACTTCCAACTCCAGATGAGTACTCAGCAGTTAAGGAAATTTCATATGTTGTATCAGGCATCAGATTATGTAGAGTGGTTGCTTTTTCATTTGCTGGGATGGTTACTTGTTTTGTTTCCCCACCAGTAACCGGTCTATATGCAAGTCGGTATCTGAGAACATTCCCTGGAGCTGGTGACCATCCAACTTTAAAACTATCCGTTGTTTCATCGGTTACTTTCAGGTTTCGTGGAGATCCTATGACTAAAAATATTTTTTCCAAAAACTGTAAGTATTAGACCCATATTTTAATTCATCTCAAAATAAATATACAAATAAAATCTCGCTAGGTTATAAGATTGTATTATTCTCTTCATGCTTTAACACTTTTTGCCAGTGCTATGAAATATGGACAGCATCCAACTAAAGAATTACCTTCTCACGAAAGTATAATTGGGGCTGTATAAAAACTGTTTATTTGCCCAGTAATTTACTTCAGTTTAATGAATTTCCTGTCTTTCAAACTTTGTGTTCACTGCATTGGTTGTCGTTCTGCTTCCAGGTGCCATTCAAGGTACTGGTTGTCATCTTTAAAGTCCTTTATGGCTTGGGGCTGGGCTACTTTAGAGACCATTTTCCCACATTGCTACTACCTATCCAGTTTGGTCTGGCAGAATGGATATGTTTCAGGTCCTGTCAGCCAAGAAATGTTGGCTGGTGGTCATTAGGAAACCTGCCTTCTCTGCCTTAGCCCTTCCCTCTGGAAAATTATCACTCCAAAGATAAGGAAGGTCCCAATTCTGCTGGCTTTTCAGGAAGTCTTGAAGACCAGCCTACATGTTAGAAGGTCTTGAAGACCAGGCTAAGTGTATGAATATTTGTTTCCTGGTTATCTTGACATGGACAAATTAAAATATCCCTTTGCTGATATTTGCATTTAATATATTTTGTGTATATTTTGTGTATATTAATATATTTTAATATATTCTGCTATTTGCATTTAATATATTTTGTGTTTTAACTATGTTCATTGTGTCCAGAATCACTAGTTTGACATGGGTGGCCGTACAAATAGAATTAATATTTGCTCATTTTTGTGGATGACTTTAATATCTGCAAATGAAGGCCAGATTTAATAAGTAATTGATACTTAAACTATTCATCAAACTAGATGAAGCACATTCCAAAATATTATTTCTTGATATTCGCTTGAAATTGTCTTATTTTTATTTAAAAGTGCAATAAAACCCTGATTTAAGTAACCATTCAGGGAAAAGTAGCACCCATTTTAGCCCAACATTCATTAAATATGGATATATATAATTTGTAACATCTATTGATGCAAATGATATAAATTAATTACAAAAATTACATATATATATATATATATTGGTTAATTGTTTTTCTGCTGATATTTTTTTATTTATTTTTTAAATTAAGGGAGGCCCGTATAGATCTATTTCAAGCTTATTAGCTATCATCAGCTGGTCATACCCATTCTGTGATTTGAATTACATGAATCATCTAGAGAACTTTGGATATAATGAATTTAATTAGTTATTTGAACAGATATCGGGACATAGATTTTATCCATTGCATCCAAAATTCACTAAATCAGAGTCCAATGTTTCATTGTACTACGAAGAATATCTACTATATGCTAGAGATGAAGAAAAAAGAAGGGATTGAAAAAAGACTTTTTAGCATTCTAAAAACCTAATAGTAAGATATATAAAGAGTTTAATACAAATATAAATTATTAATATGCAAGGATTAATAAGGTATAGATGACAGAGCAGTGTATGTTCTGATCAAAATTTAATGTAAAATAGTTTCTGTTATCATTTGGAGTTATGTTTCAAATTATCCTTATATATTATGTAGTCCTGTGAGTGTTAAATTGCTTTATCATAATGATGCCAAAATTAAATACACACATACCCACAAGTCTCAGGTACAATGTATTATCTTTAAAAATAAGGAATTATACCCAAGAACTTTAAATATATATTAGAACCATAATCCTCTTCTTTCTATTAACAGTCTAATTTTATTTATTTTATTGAGAAATGTATTTGTTTCAAACAAATGTAGTTTCTTTGGAATAAATCCATTATATATTATTCCATATCTTTCTTCCGTTCATAAGACAACGGAAAAGTTTTCTGCCATTTCTCACTTAACAATATATTTCTCCTCTTGTGAGCTATTATCTGGACACAATAAAATTGGAATTCATACATAACTAACACTCAGCTGCTAGGGGTTGTTCAGGAGCAACCACCTTAACTTGGTAAGAAAGATTTGGATAAGGTTCAAAGAGAAGAAATCAAGGCAACAGGAAAGATACCTTCTAAAGTTGTTTCACTCCCATCCAGTGGAGGTCCATCACCATCTGCATATTCTGCAATCACACTGACAGAATATGTAGTTTTTGGTAGTAAATTAGTAAGGACTGTGTTAGTAACTGGAGCACGTACAGTAACACTGACTTCCTCTCCACCAAGAGCCTCTTTATACTTGATAAGGTAAAGCAAAACATGTTCTCCTGCTGGAGACCAGGTAACTTTGAAGCTGTTAGAAGTAACTTCAGAAAATTCCAAGTTCCTTGCAGGTAAGTGAGCTGTTAAAAAATAACAGTTTAGTAAGCAAAGCACGGTCACATAATTTTTTTTCAATTCCAGAGATATGTGGGGAAAAACTTGAATTCTCTACGTAGTAAGGTCTATGTGGGAAAAAATTGATTTCTCTGTGTCAGGGGTGTCAAACACAAGGCCCGAGGGACGAGATCTGGCCCATAGGGTTCTTAGATCTGGCCTGCAGGGCCGCCTTGGAAACAGCAAAGGACTGACTCACCATGCCTCTGCCAGCAAAAAATTGAGATCGGGAGCCCACTGTCATGCCTCTGCCAGCGTCCAACTTGGAGGTCAAGGAGGAACAGCTGGCAGAGAGCAGTAAGGGGGAGGTTGGAGTGGAGGAAGAGCAGGCCCAGGCAGAATCCAGTGAGATGGGGTGGAGTCAGAGAAGGACAGCTCAGAGGACCTGGGAACAGCACCCCCACCTGACCCAAGACAGAGACATAAAGATAAACGGGCTCTGGACAAAAGTCTACTCAGGAACAAGTAAAGAATGCAGCTGAGTGGAACCCTTTAAAGCCAGCCAGTAGTGATCAGCAGTTGCTTGGAACAAAGAGTTGAATTACAAGTCCAGTGTCCATGCTCTCATATCTTTAGGTAAGAGGTTCCTCAGCCAAGTTTTGCTTTCGATATCTCAGAATTACTTTTGGAGTGCAGCCAGAGTTTGTCTTGGCAATTACTTTATTCTTGAAAATAGACTCACTTCGATAACGAGAAGGCATTTGAGTTTTTTTGGCAATAAAGACTGTTTGTTTTTAAGTTCCGGTTTTTTGTTTGTATATTGCTTCGAGTTGGGTCATCACACCCATTTTCACTGGCAGAGCGCTCAAGCCACCATAGGCACCACCGACACAAGTGAAGTCAAGCTGGCCATGCACACCCGGTCCATGCCCACCTGAGGGCCAACACAGCCCTTCTGTGGCCCTCAGAGAAATCAGGTTTGACACCCCTGTTCTATGTAGTAAAGTCTTGTTGATCTTGCTTGCTTGCTAAGCTACCCACATCTTAAATAAAAACACAAATATGACTAATCTTACTCTAAAAAAATAAGAATTCAAAACATTTTTTCTAGCTACCATGTTTCCCTGAAAATAAGATCCTGTCTATTTTTTGCTATAGCTTCGCCATCACAGATCTTGACCTTTCTGATCTCAAATCACCAATGTAATCAAAGAAGATAATAGCTTTAAATAGTAACAATTTAATTGGAGAAGTAAGTCATGGTGAAGAGTTCTGTTTCTTTCACCTGCACATCTCTATCTGGTATCTGCAGTTTTCCCAATTCTTTTTGGGAGAGGTCTCGGCAGGCAACAAACAGAAGAGCCGAGAATCAGGAAAACTCTCTTTCCAGAGGCTGCTCTTCTGTCACCTGGCTAGGTGTCTTTGTTAGCTAAGCCTGAAGGTCATCGAATAAAAGAGTTGGAAGGAGCATAGGCCACAAAGTCCAACCCTTTATTCAGTGCCAAAGGTAAAATTTAAAGCCTTCCCAATAGATGCCTGCCTGTTTTGTACGTGAACACCTAGAGGGGAAGGCGAGCCCATTATTTCCCTGAGTAAACTGTTTCACTGTCAAACTATTCCTACCGCCTTCTAGAAACTTAAATCATATTACTCCACGCCCTGCCCTCAAAGAACAGGTAAAGAAGTATTTGCTTTCTTTTGTGTGATACACCTTCTGGAATTTAGAGGGTGCTGCTATATTCCATTCTCACACCCAATCTTCTATTCTCAAAGAAGAAAAGAAGCTAGCTATTTGGTCTGTTTTCTAGTCTCCTGATAATTCTCGTTGCCTTTCTGAACCCCATCTCAGTTTCCTTGTATCTTTAAAGTGGAGTGCCCAGAATCAGGCAAAATATCCAAACAGAGGTTTGGCCAAAGCAGAATGAAATAGAATGGTTGTAACTTGAAAGCTCTACTTTAGCTGAGGCAACCTAAAACTGCATTTGTCTTTTGGCTGTTGGTTCACACCACAGACTCCACATCTACTGCACAGGCCAACATTAATAACAACTTATGCATTTATTTCATTTCTATGTCTCCAAATCAACCATTAGACTCACACTGCTTTATAACAAAAATCAGCAATAAAAACAGTCAGAGGACAGAATCAAAGTTAAAACATCCACATTAAAGTATAAAATAAAAATAGAACTAACCTACTTACCAAAATGTAAAAAATGCAAGATATAATAAAAAATGCTAATTCTAATACTACTTAAACACCATCTTCATTGACAAAATCAAAATGTCAATTGCAAAAGGCAGTTTTGCTTGGAACAGCTTCCATCCCACAATGATACCTTTATCTAATGCCAACAAACATCCACATCTGTCTATTCCAACTTTTTGAAAAGCACTCAATAGGTGGCTAAAAATGCCAAATCCAGTCTAAACATCTGCCTATACAATGAACCAATAATAATAATTTATTTGGAACAGCATAAATTAAATTAAAAATTATTTTATTTGTTTTTTCTAAACATAGTATCTTGAATCCTACTAAATCTCCATCATGGAGATGATTATTCAGCTCATAGAACATTCCTTCCAATTGAAGGGAAATAATATTAACCGAGTTACCCAAATTGAGCCTTTTAGGTAGCTCATACTAGAACTAACATACCTAAATCCATCCCCACTGGTTTCTATGGCAAAGGTCCATTGAGTTAAAAAGTCTTTTTTTTTTGTGCTCAGTGCAAAGTGGAGGATTTGCCATTTGTATACACAATCCAATTCCGTTTAGGAATAGTCCATAAAATCTTATTTTCTTCAAGGTGGTATCAGGTTGCAGCAGAGGCCTTGCAAATGCCAGCAGCTACTTCACTTGGGCAACCCTCATCAGCAGTGAGAGGAAGGAGATGGCACAGATTGGCTGGGGAGGGAGGCAGAATCCAGGGCAGTCAAAGGGATTGGGATGATGGAGAGATAGTCAGGTGGGAGGGGCTGAAACACAGTGCGTGTTTGCAAATGCAGGCAGGCGGCCAAGTGCCCAAATTTTGATCACCTGACCATGGGAACTCTACAGATTTGACTCCATGGACCAGCCGTACCTAACATCAATGCCACAGTAACTTCAAATAGTTGGTCATTAAGCACAGACTGCTCTACTAATTTCCCTCCCTTTCCTTTCTGTGCTTAATTTCTGACTTTTTTTTAAACCGATGCCATTCAATATTTCAAAAACATTACTGACTGAAATATGTTTTCCCCATCTTTATTTATGGGGAGGGTTATTTATGATTAGTTGGGAACATATCTGATTGCACATAGTAATTCTCCCCGTAGCTCCTTATGGCTTTTAAGTTGTCATGTCATCTAGCAATGACTTTTACCCATTGCTAGAAAAAGAAACAAACCTAAAACAAGTCATGAGTTATTTTAGGTTTGTTTATCAGTGGAACATGATCAGAAGTCACTGCCAGAAAGCACCTTAAACTTTAAACCAGCTTTTGATGAGCTATACAGGGATGTGGAAGGTATCCAAAACCTTCCGCATCAATACCTTCCAGGTCAAATCATGTTCACAACAATCCATACACTGTGCTTTAAGAATTTAATTTCCCTCAGAGTAGTAGTAAAGCATGCTGCTATTTATCTTTTGTTCCTGCTCTTCAGTAAGTAATTCATCACACGTCTACATGGAAAAAACATACCTTTCCTTTTAACTTCCTGTTCAATTTGCAAACAGAGGGCCCGGGTAAGTCCAACCGATATTTTTTGAAAAGCGTCGAAATCTTCCACAGTGTAGACATGGGTGTCCGCAGGGGGTGAAGCAATTGTTTCCAACTCAGACCGCACAGCATCCTTAACACCAACTGCAAATATCTCTACACTCGCGTTCCTCAGTTTTATGGCTGGGTCTTTAAAAGCATCGGATGATTTTCCGTCAGTAATGAGAATCATGACTCTTGCAGCGTTTGGTCTTGCACCCCTGTTTGAGGTGAGGACTTTTTCCCTCACATAGGTCATAGCTTTGCCTGTGTTGGTAGATCCACCTCTGTAGGGGAAGGTGTTGATAGCTCGGATTATATCGTCAATTCTGGTGTATCTGTTCAAAGGAAATTCCGTATTTGGATCCCTGCTGTACTGCACAAGGCTTACTTGGACTTTTTCAGGTGAAATCTCGAAGCTCTTAACTAACACTTCTAAAAATGCTTTCACTTTAGCAAAATTGGCAATACCAATACTGTAGGAGCCATCGACCAAAAGCACAATATCGGCTTTTACATCTATTCCTTCTGCGCATTCTGTGAAAAGAAATATGGGCATTTAGTATCGATATAGCATTTCAGGAAGGAAAAAAAGGCAACGTTTCTTTCTTTCTCCTGGCTTTTAAACTGACAACATTGTTTTCTCTAGGTCTTCCTATGTCATTGACTGCATTCCATTAAATATTACAATGCTACTGTAAATACATATTTGACACATCAACCACTTTTTATTTTTCTGGAAAGCAGTAGAATATAGTTGTCGCTGTTTGTTAGAAAGTAAGAACTCTTAAATTATCTGAAGTACAGGTGGTTCTCAACTTATGCCACAATTACTGGGACCAAGATTTCTATTGCTAAGCATGGTGGTGGGTGAGTGAGCCACGACCGATTTTACAACTCTTTTTGCCACAGCTTTTAAATGTGAATCACATGAAACTCCCCCCCCCCCCTGGTTTTTCTTGTTACAGCTGGGAAGGTAAAATGGCGACCACATGACCCCCAGGGTGCTGCAATGTCGTAAATACGTGCCATTTGCCAAACACTTGCATTTTGAATCACATGCCCACGTGATAAGTCACTTTTTTCAGTGCAATTATAAATGCATAGTCATAAATGAATGGCAGTAAGTTGAGGTATCTATCTGTATCTACATATTCCTGCATGCTGCTTCCAACAGCGCTGAATTAGCTCAACGAAAAAGAAAAAAAGAGAAAATATCACAGGCTGTGTGAAGGAAACTCACAAGAGAACCATCACAGCTCAACTGCTAAGCCCAACCGATGGCCCTTTTCCGCAGTGGCGCAGTGGTTAGAGTGCGGTACTGCAGGCTACTCCTGCTGATCACCGGCTGCCAGCAGTTTGGCAGATCAAATCTCACCAGGCTCAAGGTTGACTCAGCCTTTCATCCTTCTGAGGTGGGTGTAATCAGGACCCAAATTATTGGGGGATGAAATAGGCTGACTCTGTAAACCACTTAGAGAGGGCTGTAACAGCACTGTGAAGCAGTATATACGTCTAAGTGCTATTGATATTGCTTGTATGACTACACAGTCTAGATTCAGAAGGCAAAAGACAATTTGGAACATAGGCGAGTATGCACATAACAACTGTCCGAACCTCTTTAAATTGAAGGCATGTCTTCCTGGAACTGGGAAGATAAAGATGCTATTTCTTTAAAGGGTTGCCAACAGGTAACCCACACAATCCCTAGTCAGCTATTCTCTGTCAAATCGTCTTCACTATAGACACCTACCACTGGTGCCTAGCAACAGACTGAACAGTTGACAGTTAAGAGTTTGTATTGAAGTTGAACCTGCATATTCCTTCAAATATTCAGCTGCTGGTAGATCTTTTTAGCTGATCAAGGTTGGGATATGATAATAAGAGGCAGAATTTTTAATTGTTCGGCTATTTCATTTCCATTTCAGACTGCACCCTCCATAATTAGGTAACTGCATCTGTGAGCATATATCCGCAGTGCCAAAAAAGTAACCCACTATTATAATGAGAATCCATTTTTATAATATATAAGAAGCCTGATTCAGAACAGGGCTGTAGAAGAGTGCCAAACAGCTTAAACTCGGCAACTCAATTATGTTTGATGTTACTGTAAACAACCAAAAGGAAGTCATATTTATTTTTATTTATTTATCTTACACTTTTCTATCCCAGTGCAATCAAAAAGAGTATTGGCAGCTTCTGTAGAATATGAGCTGGTACTAGGCAGAACAGTTCTAAGAATTTCCGTTCAAAAAGCAAATTCTTACCAAAGCTATGCTTATTTGTTTCCTGGATGAAATTTCAGTAAATTGGTTTTAAGCTAAGAAGTTACAATTGCATTGTTATGATTTGCTTTGCAAAAGTATCTTTAACCTAATAATGTCTAATGTTGACCTCACCCCATTCCTAAGAAGTCTGTAGGGGGCGTGCATAAGTGTGCCAGCATGCCTACCGTCCCTGTCCTAATATTCCTTTTTACTCTTACTCTTTTCATGTATTCAAATTATGTTCATACTTTTATCACTTATCTTATATATGCTTGGCAAAAATAAATTAAATAAAGTTGAGAAGAGAGCTAGCTGTTCCCTATGTTGGAAAGCACTCCTAAGGGGGGGGGGGAGATGGGGCTTCAAGCTGCCCCAGATTGTGATTTTGGGTGACACAAAAGCAACATCATGAGGATGTTACAAAAAGACAAAAACAAAAAACAAAAACATATGGGAATATATTTGCACCTTAAATAGAGGGAGTGTGAGAGAGCCCTAAATTTCCCGATGTTTATTTTTTACTTCAAATATAGGTTGGGCCTTGACTGATTCTTTATACATCTGTGTGTGTTCTTTTTTTTAGTTGAATAAAGTACAATCCCTGCATTTTATAGACACTTCTTATGCTGGTCCTTTTTGACTCTATAAACACTTTTTAAAATTGCTATCATGGCAGTTTGAGTGCAGGCTGAATAGGTTATTTTACCCAAGAATGGACTTGCCCATCCACGGTGTATTGCTTCATTTCAGAATGCTGGGTCTCAAACGTTTCTATCAGCTTATCAAAAATCCATGCAACAAGATTTTTTAAAATTTATCGTTTTTCTCTGTAGTATTTTAATTTTCCATGACTTGACCATTAACACACAATAGATCATTTCAATGACAATGACTTACCTACACGAACTTCAACTGGCTGTGTTTTTTCCATTATAGATACTGATTCACTTGAAGTCAGTCCTTTCATGGCATACACATTAATTTGGTATCCTGTGTCTGCTAAAAGATCTTTTATATTAAAAGCCGTAGTTTGTGGTCCTACGTTCACTGAGAATTGTCTGGCATTAGCCATCATTGGAATAATGTCCACCTTATAACCAGTTATGTCACTGGGAGATGGATCCCAAGTGATTTTGATAGATCTTGATGAGATTTGTGAGGCTGCCAGATTTGAAGGAGGTTCTAAATCTGTAAAATGAACAAAAATGCAGCCCATAAATATGTCCTTCTTGAGAAAAGAGATTAATGCTAAATATATCTACCCCAAAAATAGCCCACGGGTAAAAAAATACTAGAGCAAATTATATCATTTTTCTAGCCAATCTGATTACAGAAAGTATCTATGAGCTGAACGAAAGTTACAAATAAATGTAGACTGAATTATGACTATTTATTGTACTGTACAGATGGAAGGACATTGGAACATCATAGCTGGTGAAAAGGAAGTGAAAAGGTCTCGCTATATTTACTCAGAAGTTAGCGATGCTGAGTTCAGTGCAACTTATTCCCTAGAAAACAATCCTGACTACTTAACACATCTTCATACAGTTCAATTAAACACAATGGGACTTAATTCTGAGCAGATATGCCTGGAACTGTAGCATATAATAATAATAAGCTTTCACTGGTCTCTTTGTCTGCACAATTAAAAGGGACCCTCCTTGGCTGATCATTAAGTTTAATAGCTGCCATATGGCTTCCTAAGTGAGTATAAATTTGGAAAAGTGAATATACAAATCCCAGAAAGAAACACAAAACTTCCAATTGGATATTTTCAGGAGTGATATTCATCCAATCTTTTTTTTTCTTTTTTTGCTGACTGCCTGAAGACAATGGTATGGAATTAAATGGTATCAGAAGCCAATGAGATATCAAGTGCAGCTACAATGGACAATTTGCCCCTATCCCATTTCTGACAGAAGTAATCCACAATTGTGATCAATCCCAGTCCCATACCTAGGCTTGAAACCTGACTGGAAGTGGTCCAGAAAATCTACATCCTCCAGGATTCTCTGTGCAACCTCCTCAATTACCTTCCCTAAAAAAGGCTGGATAGACCAAAAGGTATCCAATATGGTTGGGTTTGTTGATGGTTTCCTTAATGGCACTGTGATCAGATGTCAACTGAAGAAACCAACCAACCACTGAACATGATAAATTAAGTTTCAAAACCAGTCAAAGAAAAAATAATCTGGGTTAATTTACAATTAAAGCTAATTAAGTGGTATTATTATTCTACTGTATTTAATTATTTTCCCTGCAATAGGTAACAAATATCATAATTGTTATATATTTTAGGAACTTCACACAGCCTTGGAGCCTCAAGCTCTACCATACTTCTCTTTCAAAACTGCTTTATGGTAGACCAAATCTTCATTGCTTTGTTAACCAGAAATATGTCAGGAAAAAGAAAGTGATACTTTTTCTGTCCCAATATACAGCTATATATTTATCTAAGGATGAAGTTAATTACAGTGATAGTTCAAAAATACCTTCTTCTCCGCTGATCAAGTCACCCAACTGTTCATCAACTCCCGAGCACACCTGTGTGACAATTTCATTCTGAATATCCACAATTCCATCAAAGTTGGCCACATTAAAAACATGATTCAATGAGGGCTGGGATGCCATTAACCTCAGCTCTTTGGCATCTGCAGCTTTGATTCCTAGAAAATGGTAGAGATAACAATACTAAACTAGTTTGCCCAATCATGTGGCACATAGCTAATCTTGCATTAGAGACTATATATTTCCCAGTGTGGTGGAAATTCCAAGACAGAAAACCTGGCTCACACTTCTGTCTTTTTCCTTATTCATTTATTTATTCATTTGTTTGACTGTATGGTGATTTATACTGGGAGATGAAATAATCTCTATTGCTTTCTCGGCCCACAGATTGTTAGATACAGCATATTCTTCTCTTTATTGCACATGGATATTCATAGGCATGCATCAACAGGACTGTATTGTACTACCATTATACTAAATCTGCAGAGTAGATCAAGAGAAGCACATTTGTAGAAAAATACATATTTTTTTTGCCTCTTGGGCAATCAGATTTAAACTATTTATTCAGCAAAGCAATGTTTTGAAGCATTCCACTTTTGTTGATATCACTGAAATTATATAAAAGTATTTGGAGATTATCTTAATCTCTATGAAGGATCGTTATTGGAATAGTTGGCATTCTAACTTCTAGTTGTCCTTGAATTTAAGGACGTGAGCAGAGCTGGCTGGAGAATTCTGGGAGTTGAAGTCCACAAGTCTTAAAGCTGTCAAGTTTGGGAACCTCTGATATAGAACATACCCAAAGAAAAGACTTCGACTCCAGTGCTATTAGTCCAACCCCCTGCCCAGGCAGGAAACCCTACACCACTTCAGACAAATGGTTATCCAACATCTTCTTAAA
>JANHFP010008752.1:26759-43374 GCA_032468135.1 Calamaria suluensis | reverse complement strand
ATCCTGGACATAAACTGTTTCAACTCCTACCCTCAAAACGACGCTATAGAGCACTGCACACCAGAACAACTAGACACCAGAACAGGTTTTCCCTCAAATGCCATCACTCTGCTAAAATTATCTCAACACTGTCAAACTAGTTACTAAGTCTGCATTACTATTAGTCTTCTCATCGTTCCCATCACCCACCTCCTCCCACTTATGACTGTAACTTTGTTGCTTGTATCCTTACGATTTATATTGACTGTTTCCTAATATGATTGTATTGCTTACATGTTCCCTATGACTATCATTAAGTGTTGTACCTTATGTGTCCTGATGAACGTACACTGAGAGCATATGCACCAAGACAAATTCCTTGTGCGTCCAATCACACTTGGCCAATAAAAAATAATATTCTAGTAGCAAAATTAATGCGTAAGACTAAGCTATAAGTAACAGTCTATAGACACCAATCATTACCTTTGGCTAACATCACATTAAGTGAAACAAAAAAAATATGACTTAGGATCATGTTTTTTGAATAAATCACACTTCATCTAGCTTACATTACCTACTGAACATGATTTGCACAGACACAAAACAAAATATCTTATGACTGAGTATGGTCTATGAGCATTCTTTAAAGATGAACTCAGGTTACAGCCATAATCCTATAGGTATTTTACAATAAAGTACACTGATCTCAGCAACGCTTATTCCTGAGGAGTCATGTAGGTGGTTATATTACATCACGGGTGGGAACCGATGGCCCTTTTATGACTTGTGGACTTCAGTTCCCAGAGTTCCTGAGCCAGCTATCCACAAGTCATAAAGGGGCCATAATTCCCTGCCTCTGCACTACATGAAGTTATTTGGGGATTTTTAATTGGCAGCTTCTAACAGTTTATCAGATAAATCATTTAAAAACTTGTAAATGCTTCCTTTACAGAGAAAACCACGTTGATTCAAATTAATATAAACTTTTATTGAAGTTCAATGATGGCAGAAAATTAAATCACATATCACCTACCTTGCTATGCCTGACTCTTCTTTTGGACATTTTGGAATTAAAGGAGCAAAAGAAATAAGCAAAATAAGGGTAGTTTTAAAACTTAAACCAGTATAGATAAAAAAAACTATTTCAAACATTTTTTTCTTGAAGATCAACCCCTATTTGGTGAGTCATTTTTTAAATTTCTAGTGAAAGCCCCATGAAAACCATAGGTCGTTTTTAAGAGTGGCTACCAAAACTGTAAAGATTGGACTACAAAAAAAGTCAAGGACCACTAGATGACAGCAGAGGGGAAAAAACATGTAGTAAACATAAACCATTTATCAATTAGCTGAATGTTTGCAACCTACAGAGCGAACTTCTAGAAAGATCCAACCACTGTTGGATCAATCTAACCATAATGAAGACTAGGCCTACATCCCTTCAAAAATGGCTGGATCATGTTGAAGATAATATAAAGGCTTTTTCTCACTTGCATCTCCCATCAAGCTCTGGTAGATCATTTGGGCTACCAGACCTGAACAGCCAAGAGCTGCTAACTTTACTTTTATCTCGTCACTAGTGCAGGAGTAAGAAAACTTTATTAAAGTTGTTATTTTAACATTATTCAAGAACAGCCTTAAAACGCATAACATTGCTTTGTTATCTGTAATCATGGAGAGAAGTCAAACAACGACAATAACTTGACAAATAGGCAATAGAGGCTAGAGACTGACAAAAGGGCAAAGCAAATTTCATACCAGTATTGTCTTCTCCCAATTCATAACACTTTAGTTGATAACACTTCAGCTCAGCTTTTGGGAAAGGTCCTAAGTGCCTCACAGGGAAATTGCCTCTGAGACTGAAAAGCTTATTTGAAGAGTTAATTGAAGGCCTCCCAATAGAAATTAGACCAGTGCTGGGACTCATTTTTTTTACTACCTGTTCTGTGGGTGTGTCTTGGTGGGCGTGGCATGGCTTGGTGGGTGTGTCTGGGGAAGGATACTGTAAAATTTCCATTCCCACTCCACTCCAGGGGACGGTTACTGCAAAATCCCCATTTCCTCTTGATCAGCTGGGACTTGGGAGGCAGAAAATAGATGGGGTTGGGGCTAGTCAGAGGTGGCATTTACTGGTTCCCCAAACTATTCAAAATTTCCGCTACCAGTTTTCCAGAACTGGTCAGAACCTGCTGGATACCACCTCTGAATTAGACGTTAAGGACCAAAAGGTGTGGGGATATAGATACAGAAATTGCTGATTTCTCTTCCATTCCCTACTAGCTGAAGGATTTTTGTTCTTGAATGAATAAAGGTTTTCATTTGAAAAGGATGTTTCCAGAAGTGGAGAGTCTGCAAACACGCTTTTTTACAGCATCCTTCATGGCAAATGTATTCTGGCGCCAATTTCAACCCTCCAAGAACTCTCTGTCATACCACCCCAACCACATTACTTGGAGCAGGCAAAGCTCCAAGAGCAGCAACACTTTTTCTTCCTTGCTCTTTTTCTTCTTCTTCTTCTTCTTCCCTGAAGTTCCCTGACGAAGACTTAAAAAGGAGCAGAAAAATGACAGGGCAGCTACGTGGTAACAAGAGCACATCATTTTCTGCGCTTTGTTTATAATCCTATAATTATCTGAGAAAGTCCTTCTCCTCCCCCCCCCCTTTATTTCTTTCCACCACCCCCCAATGTGAAACGAAGCTTTCAAAACTGATTATGACGCAACTGCATACAAAGGCCAGCATTCCAAAGCGACAGCTTAATAACACATAGAATACGGTATTGCGTGAGCTTGGTTTAAAATCTCAGCCCGTTCGGTAAGCATCCGTTAGGAAACAGAGGAATGATAGGTGATAGTCTTTCCCTCCCCCTCCTGATTCCCTTCCTTTAAAAAAAAAAAAAAAGGTGTCTATTTAAATCATACACAGCATGCTTACCCTGGGTGATAATTTCTGCTCCAGGGGTTGGGTTCTTTCTTGGTGCTCTTGATGAGTTGCAGATGGCTGTCCTACACAGGTGATGTGGCCCCCCCAGACTGACATCACCAGAACAGCAGCCAAACCCCCATCCCAGCGCCAGGATGACTGAAGCAGCGTGGAATGTATCCACACAAGCTCCGGAGAAACTTGCCAATACTTACATTGCTGGGGGTGCTGGGATAAGGGGGGGAGAGAGATGGAGGAAGATGCTATTGGGAGTCTGAAAGCAAGTTTTATAGAAGAGAGAGGGGATGGTGGTGGGAATATCCCTACAGGAAGATCATGATGATGAAGATGACACGTTTTTCAGAGGTGTGTGTGTGTGTGTGTGTGTAGGATTCAGCCCAGCGGTTGCTCCAGATTTAACAGGCTAACATGGATTGTCCCCTCTCCCCCCTTCAGTCCTGTATTGGAAGGAATTAATCCGGTTTATTTATTTATTTTTGCTACTCTCAGGACCCAGCTGTTTTAAGTAAAAGCCAGAGCTTCAGGGACAATGAGCTAATGAAATCACAAGCTGTGTCTTTTTTTTAACCTATGAAGGAAAATTTCAGGTTAGGAGTACTTTAAACATTTTTGTTGTTTTAAAACAGAGGTTCCCAAACTTGGCAGCTTTAAGACTTGTGGACTTCAACTCCCAGAATTCTCCAGCCAGCAGATAATTAAGATAATTAGACTCAAAAGCAAACAAGCAAACTGATTATTTATAACAATAGATTTTTGGAACAATCCAACTTTAAACTATTTTTAAAGTATTGTATTTTATATATTATTTTATTATTGTATGCATGTGTGTCCATCCATCCATCCAGCTATCTAATATTTTAAAGTATTCAATAGATTAAAACTATTGTGAAAATAGGTTGCAGCTGTATCAGGGAAGGAAAGTGGGAGTGTGGGAAGCAAAGACCACCTTATAACCATTGTTATGATGTTGAATCATGGTTTGGAACCATTTGATGGCTGGTTAGGGGGGCATGTCAAACAAATATAGAAAAGTAGTCCTTTACATCCATCTAGTGGTTATCCAAATTTTTGCAGCTCAAATATAAAATGCCTGAAAATGAAGCCAAAAGGTATCTGAATATAAAAAATACACTTCACACACAAAGCACACAATCGCATTTGATATTCTTTCAATTACAATTTTGCAAAACTGGGCATTTTAAAACATTTGCTTCCACGATGAAACAGACTTAATGGCTTTGCTTGTTCTCATTTTGATGGCAAAGCTTCAAATTCTAAATATGGTTATATTGGCAGTTGTGCACTTTGCCTTCTCCTAATCACAACAAGAAGGATCCCAGAAGATGGGACAATCGCCTCCAATGGATGACATCTTCTTAAGCTGCGATTCTTTGCCCATTCTGAAGCTGCATTTGCTGACTTGAAACAGTATTTTCTCATCCAGAGGTACCACAACATTGACAACAAAGTACATCAAAACAGCTTGTAATTGCAGGACCACAGTTACAATTTCATGTAACCAAGAGACGCTCATATTGAGCCAGCGTCAGGAATATGCTTTGATCTCAAGGTTTCCACTAAATTTAAACATCTATTAGCAATAGTAATAGCCCTCAGACCAGTGGTGGGTTGCTCCCGGTTCAGACCAGTTTGCACGATCCAGTAGTGCTGACCAGATGACGTCAGTGAACTGGTTCCCTCCCTCCCGTCCCGATGGGATTTTTAATATTGTAACTGTTTGGTTTTTTTGCTATCCGAAACAGCGCAGCAGAGCTGACTGCTGCACCTCTCCTCTTCCAAATGCTTGTGCGCATGCGCAGAACATGTTTGGCATGCATGCTGCCATGCATGTCCTACTGTGCATGTGCAGAGCACATGTTTTATGTGCGTGCTCCAATGTGCATGCACAGAGTGCACGTTTGGCACACATGTCCGCAAAGCATGCTGGTCTCCACTCGACTGCACATGCACAGAGCAAGCAAAGCATGCTGGTCTCCTCTCTAGTGGGCATGCATGAGGACCAGTAGTGAAGGTAAGTAGAATCCACCCCTGGCTCAGACTGATATACCACTTCATAGTGCTTTGCAGCCCTCTCTAAGCGGTTTACAGAGTCAGCCTACTGCCCCCAACAATCTGGCTCCTCATTTTACTGACCTCAGAAGGATGGAAGACTGAGTCAACCTTGAGCCAATGAGAATTAAACTGCCGGCATTTAGCAAATTAGCCTGCAATACTGCATTCTAACCATTGCACCACCACTGCTTAATTTATTTTTAAAATGTTTGCAAAAGTCTAAAGAGTAAGTAAGTCACTTATACAGCAATAGTACTTAGACTTATATACCACTTCACAGTGCTTTTCATCCCTCTCCAGCTGGTTTACAGAGTCAGCTTATTGCCCCCAACAATCTGGCTCCTCATTTTATCGACCTCGGAAGGATGGAAGACTGAGTCAACCTTGAGCCAGTGAGGATCAAATTCCTGGCAGTCAGCAGAATTAACCTGCAAAACTGCAATTTAACCACTAGGCCACCACGGCTACATCAAGTTTATGCTTACATAAATTAATCACAAAATCTGAGGTTTTGAAATTTAATGGCACCAGGCAGTTAATACTAAATTGGGATCAATTGGAAGGCTTCGTTGATAGTAATGTACAAGTAGTCCTCGACTTACAACCATTAGTTTGAAGTTACGACAGCACTTAAAAAAGTGACTTATAACCATTTTTCGCATGACTGTTGCAGCGTCCCCATGGTCAAGGGATTAAAATTTTGGGCACTTGGCAACTGGCTCCTATTTATGATGGTTGCAGTGTTCTAGGGTCCATGTGATCACCAATGACCGCGTGTTTCACTGAACCACTTAACCACTGTGGCAGAAAGGTTGTAAAATGGGACAAAGACGCGCTTAGTAACTTCCTTGTTTACCAATGGAAATTTTGGGCTCAGCTGGGGATTGCAAATCGAGGACTTACCTATCTGCATGGAAAAATATTTTTGAAATGTTAAATTAGATCTCCCCCTTAGAATGCTATAGATCTGCAAAAAAAGGGGGGGCAGGCAAAATTAAGCTCACCGTTCACGCTCCTGTTCCAGGAGGTTGGTAAAGTCATCGCTTTTATTCATATAATCAGTGTGTTTGTGCTTCTCGTTCTCCAGCTCGTACACTGTGCGCCGGTGGCATTTTTCTGCCAAAAGAAGCTGCTCAAGCATGCGCCGATAGGTCTCCTTCTGCTTTTCTTCCAATCTGTCCAGCTGGTTTATTGAAACATAAGAGGGGATGGGGTTAAATAGGTCATCGGCTGCCTTTTGGTTAATTTACCCAACAAGGAATTTGTTGCGCAGAAAAGACACCTACTTGGTTACTGTTTCTGACCTGCCAGTGTTTGGATGAGCTCATCACATTGGATGCTCTAACTCAGAGGTTCCCAAACTTGCCAGCTTTAAGACTTGTGGACTCCAACTCCCAGAAATTCTGGGAGTTGAAGTCCACAAGTCTTAAAGCTGGCAAGTTTGGAAACCTCTGCTCTAACTAACTACCGAGGAAAGATGTTCACATTTTGGTTCCGTTGAGCTATTTGAGGAATGAGCTTTCCAGGTCTCAATCTTGGTAAGAGCACTTCCAGGTTCCTCCAAATGACTGGGGCTGGTGGAATGCTGAATGCTTTACAGTCACATTGCCCATAAAGTAGAAATACAGTGAAATTCCTATGGGTGCCTTCTTGAGCAGGAGATTGATGTGCAAACGGTGTAAATGAACATGTACTTCAAAGCTTGATGAGAATGTTCCCTTTCCTCTTGTTTCCTGGCCACTAACATCTCTCACTGGAAGGCATCCATAGGAATCTCACTTTATTTCTACTTTATGAGCAAAGTGACTATCTTTAAAACATTCAGCAAGCGGCCCCGTCATTTGGAGGAACCTGGAATCTATCTACTGTAGGTCACCCAATCTTGGCTTATGATTTCTTAGCCATGGCTTCAATTTCACCAATCTGATCAGATTCTAGATGTGAGGAAACCTCTCCATGATTGCTCTAATGAAAAATGACCAGCGTCACAAGAGCACATCCTGAAAATAATCATGTCAGGAAATAAGCCTGCAGATGCCTTCAGCCAAGCCAGCTGGTAATTTATACACAACTGTGCAACAGAGAAGTTCTATCAATGCCTTTGCTCGCTGGAGCAGATTCCACTGCATGCAGATGTCACTGTGGTTTGCTTTCTGTTGCATTGGGCTGTTGAGGAATGTAAAAAATGCTAAAATTCCAGTATCCTAGTTTCAACTTCAGAGCTAGAGAAATCTTGAGAAATGAAATTACAGTTAGCAATAAGGATGCCTTCCCTGGAAGTAGGCTTGCCATTTTACAATCTGCTTTTGGGAGTTTCTGATTTAATGATAGCTTAGGGCAGGGGTCCCTAAATTTGGCAGCTTTAAGACTTGTGGACTTGGACTCCCAAAATTCTGGAAGTTGAAATTCACAAGTCTTAAAGCTGCCAAGTTTGAAGATGTCTGGCTTAGGGCAAGCAGCAGAATGCAAGTTTGAAAAAAAAACATTCAAAAGACCCTCAAAAGTGCTCACCTCTGAAATGGGCTTTTCATAAACATCTTCCACTGATTTCTCTTTGGAAAGGAGAGCATCTCTGTGCAATATTCGGAGGACGTTTTCTGGGGCTGCAGAACCATAGTGTGCCTCTAGGATTTCAGGTCTGATTTTCTCCGTCTTCAGCATATGGATCACATCATCTCTAGCCTGCAAGTTGAGACTTCAGTATTATTACCGTTCTAACACTAAGTCAACATTATCATGAAATAGTAGCATTCTTTGTTGCTTTTCTGTTATCAGCACAGTGCTGTGCTTTAAAGTGCACCTACTCCGGGAGCCAACACTGCGGAGGCTCCCGGACTTAACATCTTTCCGCCGGGAGCTGAAGACCTACCTGTTTCAATTAGCCGGCCTGGGATGATCCGCCATTATTGGGGTTTTAACTGATACTTAAATTGGGGTTTTAAATAATTTAATAGCTTTTATACCGATCAGCCAGGTAGTTTAATTGTAATTTTACAGTGGGTTATGTCTATTGTATTTTAATTATTGGCTGTGAACCGCCCCGAGTCCAAAAGGAGAGGGGCGGTATACAAATGTAATTAAACTCAAACTACTGAATTATTAAGATTTACCAGAAGTTGGTTAATAAAAGTTTTTTTTATTCCTTCCCTATAAAGCCCCATATATGGAAAAGACAACAAAATTGGAACAGAGGGAAGAATCTGGGTTTTCTTTTACAAAGCCGGATGATGGAGGCCTCAGAAATGTGAACTGGGATGGGGACAATATTCTCTCCAGGAACTGAAATTCAGGGTCACCCACTTAAAATTGGCTGGCAGTTGATCTGGACTGTTTCAAAAAGGGTGCAAACAACCTTTCCCAAGCATAGCATGAAAATGCTCTAAGGTTTCTAAAGACAACCCCAGTAAATGCATCCAGTTTATGTTCACTCCCATAACATTCATTGTGGGCTAGGAGTAAAATTCTGGAAGAAAGAGTCTCAACAGAACTGGGATGTGGGAAAGACTAGAATAAAAAGAATCTGAAGGGTATGGCTGCTAAGCATAATATGGAAATTAATTTCCATGTTTGAAAGGCCATATAATTCTAAATTACAGATTGTAGGGCAAACAAACAATTGTTACCTTATTGTGCCATGTTTTTGTGTGCAGTCGTACATGTGACTTTAAGCTGAGTTAGGATGAGTAGTGCCCCCACTTTGAGGAATTAAAAAGCATATTTCAGCCCTGATCACCATTTTGTTGCTTGCTAAGGTTTAAAGGTATGCAATGTTTTTGTATTTGTTGAGATTGATATTTTTTCACCCCTTTGCACGCTGCTCAGAATCATACTGTCGAGTTGGGTGACCACATAAAAGGAAGAAAGGCTCTTTTTGTTGAAAAAAAAAGTTGTGTATCCTTGTTTAAAGTATTTATATCCCACACTTTACCTTGAGAGAAATCTTCCAGATTAAAAAAAAAGACAGATGTGGCACATAAAGAAAGGAGACTGCAAAGAAAAGCAATAAATACCATTCAGGCAGCAGTTTTTAATGACTTGTAACTGTGTAGCAAGGGACACGGGGGTCAGTGGCTAAGATGCTGAGCTTGTCAATCGAAAAGTTGACAGTTCAGCAGTTTGAATCCCTAGTGCCGCTTAACGGGGTGAGATTGTCCCAGCTTTCTGCCAACCTAGCAGTTTCGAAAGCATGTTAAAAATGCAAGTAGAAAAATAGGAACCACTTTGGTGGGAAGGTAACAGCATTCTGTGAGCCTTTGGCCTTTAGTCATGCCGGCCATATGGCCACGGAGACGTCATTGGACAGTGCTGGCTCTTCGGCCTTGAAACGGAGATGAGCACCACCCCCTAGAGCTGAAAACGACTAGCACGCATGTGTGCGGGAATCTTTACCTTTTAACTTTGTAAGGAGCATATTGGCCATTTATGAAGGACTGTTCAGAAGTAGCCATATAACACTGTTGTCTCCAGAGCAGGTATTATTATTGTGTTTCCATACAGAGTAATTAAAGCTAGTAACCTTTCTGAGAAGGAAGAAAAGGGTCAACCTTGAAATTATTGACCAGCAACTAATAGATATGGCAATTCCATACTGTTCCTCTTTTTCCTCAGATGACTCTCAGATTTGGTGACTGGATTCTGAACTACTCTTTGTTGAACGTGTGTGAAAAATCCTTTGGAATATAGAAATTGGGCCGTTGAGTTATGACCACACTTGCATTGTGGTGAGGAGAGGAAACCCATGACCTTTTCTTATACCTGATCCTGTTACACCACAGCTGTCACACTATTAATACACTGGCAAGTGGGTCAGGGGGCACAAATCAGGATTTGCCGTGTTAGAATAATTCACAACAAAAATATGAGCTTAGTAAACTCACGATGACCCATTTAATGGTGCTTATGTTTATGGGTTATATTCTTAGCTGTGTACCACCGAGGACACAAGAATGACACCTAATAATGGCCTTGATTCTCTGTCTTTCCTTTTCACCTCAGGGGTACGAATGAAAAGATTGTTACTGCCATCTTTGTTACAGAGCATTGTTGCTGAAATCTGACAGAGAAATTGCTAAGCTACTGAGGAGGTCAAGCAGTCAGAAAATGATGTTTTATGACAGGGGAGAGAAGGGGAGAAATCCCATTGGTCACCATGCCTTTCAATCAGTGGTGAAATCCTTTTTTTTTTTACTACTGGTTCTGTGGGCGTGGCTTCATGGGTGTGGTGTGGCTTGGTGAGTGTGGCATGGGAAGGATACTGCAAAATCTCCATTCTCACCCTACTCTGGGTCCAACTAGAGGTGGTATTTGCTGGTTCTCCAAACTACTCAAAATTTCCGCTACCAGTTCTCCAGAACCTGTCAGAACCTGGTGGATTTCATCCTTGCTTTAATGATAAGCCATTTTCTGAGTCCTAATTAGAATTCACTCTAGCCCAGGTAAAGAGTACACAATTGCTGGTGGCTTCATAGACATACCCATGCAGCTTTTAGGGGAATTAAGAACTGCCTTGCTATTGCCTTCCCCAAGATGTGTTTTGAACTTCCCAGTCTAACCTACAGCCTGAGACTTCCTGGGTGACATCATCTCATTCCCCCCCTCCCCCAAATCCCCTAAAATTCCTGTTAGGGGAGAGACCCCAAGATCTGCGTTCTGATGCACGATAGGAACAAAATCAACCTAGCTCTGGTCTGCTGATATCTTTTAAAGATCTGCACACTTGTCAGAACAGCAGCTTCCAGTTAAACTTCCAATATTCTAACTCGACATCTTGGGAGTGACCGTCCAACGCATCTGTGGGTCAGGATAGGATATCTCATTCATGGCAGACATTAATTAATCATTCCACGGGGTCTTGGTGGAATTTCTATAGTTCCCAAAATAGCAATTGTTAAGCAAATAGCATCAGTTTCTGGGAATGTGGGAGCCCTCTTCGGAGCAAATCCTCCCCCGCCCAAAGATTGAGGTCACCCCAACCTTTTAGCCTTCAGGGAAGTGTCAGAAACTTGCCTTTCCCCGCTGGCATTGGGCCAGGACACGATAAGAGCTTGTCTTTTGGATGGTAGGGGTATAAAGAGGCCCAAGTTTATGTTGTTGAAATGTAAAATTTGTTGCTACTGGTTCTGTGGGTGTGGCTTGGTGGTGGGCAGGTCATGTGACTGGCCAATTTTTATTTTACTTTTTTAAAGCATTTTTACTACCAGTTTCAGGGAATAGGTAGTAAAAAATGCTTTTAAAAGGTTAAAAAAAGCCTCCTATGATTGCGCTGCTCAGTTGGGAATCGTCTGAGCCTTTTCTTTACATTTTAAAAGCATTTTTTTCTACCTAAGTATTCACTGGAATAGGTAGAAAACAATGTTTTTTAAAAGGTAAAAAAAAGCCTCCCATGGTTGCGCAGCTAAGCTGTGATCTTTGGAGGCTTTTCTTTATATATTTTTTTTCTTTTTCTTTATACTTTAAAAGCATTTTTTCTATCTATTCCAGCAAATTCTTAGATAGAAAAAATGCTTTTAAAATGTAAAGAAAGCCTCTTACAACAATCGTGCAAAGAGGGCGGGGGCAGGGATATTTGCTACTGGTTCTCTGAACCACCCGCTGCCATCGCTATCAGATCAGTTGAACCGATCCAAAGCAAGAGCATTTCACCCCTGGTGGAAATGTTAGCATTTAGAATTTTTTAAAAAAATATTGTGTGGTTATAATTATGACACAGAGAGTCCTTGACTTACAACAGTTTACTTAGTGATCGTTCGAAGTTATAATGGCACTGAAAAAAGTGATCAGTGACCATTTTTCACACTTATGACCATTGAGCATTCCCATGATCACATGACCAAAATACAGACACTTGGCAACTGTTTCATATATATAACGGTTGCAGTGTCTCAGGGTCATGTGACCACGGTTTGCGACCCTTTGACAAGCGAAGTCAAGCGAGAGCCAGATTCACTTAACAATTGTGTTACTAATTGAACAACTGTAGTGACTCACTTAACAACCATGACAAGAACATGGTTGTAAAATGGGGCAAAACTCAAACTTAGCAAAGGTCTCACTTAGCAATATAAATTTTGGACTTGTTTGTGGTCGTAAGTTGAGGATTACCTGTATTATCAGGGGATTTTGTAATTCAATGTATGGTGTTCCAATGTATCACATTGGAGTTGTGATGTAAATAATTATTCTAAATAAACAAATGGTATTCTTGTTATGGGATGTGGTGGCTCAGCGGGTAAGACAGCTTAGCTTGTCGATTGGAAGGTCAGCAGTTCAAATCCCTAGTGCCGCGTAACGGGGTGAACTCCCGTTACTTGTCCCAGCTTCTGCCAACCTAGCAGCTTGAAAGCATGTAAAAAATGCCAGTAGAAAAAATAGGGACCACCTCTGATGGGAAGGTAACAGCGTTCCCTGCGCCTTTGGCGTTTAGTCATGCCGGCCACATGATCACGGAGACGTCTTCGGACAGCATTGGCTCTTCAGCTTTGAAACGGAGATGAGCACCGCCCCCTAGACTCGGAAATGACTAGCACATATGTGTGAGGTAAACCTTTTACCTTTATTCTTGTTACATACATCAGTTACATGACAATCCCATGACAGTACATGACAGTACTGTATTCATCAGATATGTCTTCCAAGAGCACAGTTTTGACTGCTATTACTCATCTCTTCAGGTAACTTTTTTTTAGTGAATATTAGACAACTGATAATGTCTAAGAAGGATTGGTTTAAAACCCCTATTTTCTGCACCAACAATTCAGGAACGGGAGCTCCTGACTCATGATCTTTTTAGGCTTATGCTACTAATACCATACTTCAGACTGAAATTCACAAGATTGTCAACATGTATATTTTGGCTGTACTCCCAGATCTTGGAATTTATTAAGGTATCAGTAATTGCTGATATAACATTAAAGGGAAACATTTACAGCTGATTTGCACAAGCTGATCACTGATCTCCGGGGCTTAATAAAACATAACAAACTCCAGCTATTATAAATTTCTTCAGGGTCTTTCAAAGCTGCTTTTCACACAAATCGGTGATTCGTTTTTTTTCAAAGCCACAAACCTGTTACTCAGGACTCAAACAAGGAATGAACCTGTCTGGCTAGTTCAATGAGTTGAACTCCGTAACCCATCTCCCATTTGCTGACTGACGCTTCCGTATTAGTAGCTAATACAATTTTATGTCCCGAAGGCAAGACTGCTGTACTGAGCTGTCCATTCGTCTAAAACAAGAATTTGTTGCGGTTTGTTGCAGGATACTAGCAGTGCCTCCTCCAACGGGTCTGAGAATACCACTTCCCTCCGCCCGACTCCAATCCCTGTAGTCGCTGATAGGAGTACTGATGCAAATAAATGGCATTTTACACACCATGTTTTGAAAGAGATCAAAGGGATCCCGTTGCTGCCTGCCGACACAGCTTTGCCTCTGTTTTATTGCCAGAAAATTACACCCATGATGTCACTTTGGCCTAAAGAGAACACATCGCCCGAGCGCTGGGCTGACATAATTCATTATCTGTGGTCTGGTCCATCAGTCCTGAATTCCCATGGCAAGGAATTAAAGCTACTCTGTTTGAAGTCTGAAGGGTTGAAAGATACCACCTCTCATTTTCCTGACACCGAAAAGCAGTTTTGTTCTGTTCTATTATCAGACCACAAGGAGGGCTGCTAAAGCCTATCATCCCGAGATCCTTGGCAGCACAAGAATCAAACTCAAAAGGTCATTGTAGACTGTGTACACAAATCTCAATATGTTGCGATATGTCTTGCATGCTTCAAGAATTAGCACATCACAGTGGGTAAATCAGCTGACTTGGGGGAAGCTGTGGCTGGCTTTTGTAAATGTCCCCATGGACAAAGTTAGCTCTCTGTAGAGTCTATGACTAGGGTGACCGAAATTAAATAGTCCAATTCTCTTTTTCACCCATTACTGTAGACCGGGGGTCTCCATACTTGGCCACTTTAAGACTCCTGGGCTTCAGCTCCCAGAATTCACCAGCCAGCTCTGCTGGGAGTTGAAGTCCACAAGTCTTAAAGTTGCCAAGTTTGGGGACCCCTGCTGTAGACTCACAGAAGACAAGATTTTTCTTTACTTTTTTTTACGGGTGTCCCTTGGATACTGCATATTAAAGGCCCCCCTTTTTCCCCAATTTGTTACTCTTCATATGTGATAGCAAACAACTCCGAGAGCTGTTGGGAGATTCATGGGGGATTCTCTATACATTATAGAGCTATGCTGACTGGGAATCCTGGGAGTGGTAGTCCTAAAATATCTCCTAGGTCAGGGATGGCTAACCTTTTTGCCATCGCATGCCAAAAGTGGGGGGAGCGTGGTGTGTGTGTGGGGTCACTTGTGTGCCCACACCCAGAATTCTATGCGCCCCACCCCATGCATGTGTGCGCGACCCCCCCTCCCCTCCCCCCCGCTTTTGGCATCTGATAGCACAGTGGGCCAGGTAGGGCTGTTTTTCGCTCTACAAGGGCTCCACAGCCTCTGTAAGAGTCTGGGGAGGGTGAAAATGGCCCCAGGCCCTCCGGAGGCTGAAAATGGTCCCTTTGCCAACTTCTGGTACCAACAGAAGGATCCCAGAAGGCCCGAAAACCAGCTGGCCGGCACCAGAGCTGTGCTCACATGCCCACCAATATGGCTCTGTGTGCCACCTATGGCACGCGTGCCCTAGGTTCACCATCACGGTCCTAGGTATTCAAGACCTCTTGCATTGCGTTTTTTAAAGGCATCCTGCTTTTCTTCCTCCTTCAGCCCCCACCCCATCGCCAAGCCCCAAAAATGAGTTGCAAGGAAGTAGGGACTCTTCTCTCTGTCTCTGTCCCTCTCTGTCTCTCAGCAATCTGAGATTTCCTACTTCAATTTTCAGTAAAGAACCTGAAAAAGGATGGAACTATGATGTTTACCTTTTCTCTTACTATGTATCTTCAAACTATTATAGCAAACTTCCTCAATTTGGACACACACTTTGGAATATAATTTCCATTTTCATGGATGATTGAAATTGTAGTCCATGCACTGTATTATGGCTGCTTATCTTCCAACAAAACCAGACCATTTCTTCCCCTCCAATCCTATGGCATTATTTAAAATTTATATACAGAACAGAAAAAAATGAACACATCTATCCTCTTTAGGAAAGTGATCAGTTACATGTGCATGCAAAGATATTAATTTATTGACATTTTCTGCCGTGCCAGAATCTTTGTCCTAGTTTTCCTTTCAACTTATGATCGTTCATTTTCTGGCTTCACATTTCTTGACTTGACCATTCCAGGGAATATATGAGGATATAGATTTAAAACTCATTAGGGAAATTACTTCATAAAAAAAATAGAGAAGTCTTTGGAATCTTTATCTCACTAGCAGCTTTTCTTTGAGATTAACAGACCGTGTGAATCAATGTAAATTGAGTTTCCCTTCCATTATTATTCTAGGATAAATCTTTCTGCATTTTCTGGTCAGTTTTTCCAGTTGTGTAAGAATACTTAATGTGTACGGCGGTTACCAGGCAGGCCTATAGTCTCTTGGTAGGGTAGTAATTGTTCCTTTTCTCGCCAGTGAATTTTGGATGTTGTTCTGAGACAGATGATATCATGCAGATGATGTCACAGAGAGGCTTAGATGGTGAATAACAGAGCTCTCATTTCCTTCTAGAGATCAGGGGATGCTGTTAATGTTTTTAAAATTGAAGATGAGATTCACAGGGCAGATTTCTCTTTCTCCCAAGCAGGGGGAGGGAGGGAAGGGCTGTAAATATCCTCTCTAATATCTTACAATGGTATGTTTTGATAGACTGAAGATAACAGAATCCTATTCCGTCTTCTTCAACTCAGTTTGAGTTTCTTTTCTGCAAAAGATTTGCTCTCTAAATAGACAGTGAGATTCAAGTGGAACCAACCTCCACCTTAACGTGGCAGGACAATAGAAAAAACTTTCTAACCATGAAAGCAGGCTCTTTCCAAAACTGCCAACCAGAGAGTAGCAATTGGGGTTGTTCTACAGGCAAATTGCGATCAAGCTACTATTCTGATTCACTGAAAACACTGGAAGACACTTCTGAGCATGTGCGGGATGCATGCGGAAGTATCTAACCACCACTGGATGCAGCAAATTAGAAACTTTGAGGAAATAAAATCACCCTGCTGTTGCATGTCACTGAAGTGAATCATAACGTGAAAGGTCTCCTCAAAGAAAAGAGCTGCCTTCTCATGGGAGGGAGGAGGGAAAAGATGGCAGGAGGCACCATGTGATGGAAACCACACTCCTTTGCAGTCCATGCTCTTTCCTGCAGATATCTCTGCTTCTCCCATAGGCCTAGTTCATAGTTTACCATGTTGTGGGAACGCAACTCAGCCATTGTCTTAGCATATTCTGGAATCACATTAGCACTGTAAAGTATAATAAAGAGGTTTCCCTTGCACATATGTGCTAGTCGTTTCTGACTCTAGGTGGCGGTGCTCATCTCCATTTCAAAGCCGAAGAGCCAGTGCTGCCCAAAGATGTCTCCATGGTCATGTGACCGGCATGAATAAACGCCAAAGGCGCACAGAACACTGTTACCTTCCCACCAAAGGTGGTCCTTATTTTTTCTACTTGCATTTTTACGTGCTT
>JANHFP010008748.1:0-12413 GCA_032468135.1 Calamaria suluensis | reverse complement strand
TCTTAAATTTTAAATTTTAACAAATTGATAATTTTAAATTCTGTTAACTTTCTGGACAGCCGTGTGTATATAATTTTAAAATTTTAAACTTTATTATTATATTGTTTGTCTTTTTAGTTGGCTGTAAACCGCCCCAAGTCCTAGGAGAGGGGCGGTATAAAAATCCAAATAAATAAATAAATAAGGTAAAATGGTTCCATTTAAGTATTGCCTTGAGCATACTCAATATACTTGGTACATACAATGTCTTTCATGAGCAAAACTCATCTAATAGATACAGGAAGCAGAGACTTTGTGGTATCATGTGCAGGGCAAAAAGTCATAAAATGGGGGCAGCTCATGATTAGGAAATTCTTCTGAAGTCTCAGATGGCTTTCACAACTGTGTTTCTCTTTGCATTCCTTGTTCTTTGGATAGGTAAAGACATAAGCCCATAATTTAGATGGATAGTTCATCTCCTTCCCAAAGGAACATTTCAGCGCTGAAGGATAGCTGAAAAA
The DNA here is from genome assembly GCA_032468135.1 of Calamaria suluensis. Taxonomy (NCBI): domain Eukaryota; kingdom Metazoa; phylum Chordata; class Lepidosauria; order Squamata; family Calamariidae; genus Calamaria; species Calamaria suluensis. The sequence continues at coordinate 11,913 of JANHFP010008748.1, read as the reverse complement.
ATATACCAGGTCTTGGTGCTAATATGCAAGTATTTCCTCACCAAATAAAGCAAGCAGATGATCTTCCCCTCACAATAAGGCAACATATGGTACTTATACCTTGCTGATTATGTCAAAGTTTATTAGCTAAGAATCATAAGTCTTTTAGAGGAAGGGACACAGGTGTCTGCAATTAATACTACTCATCCCCACTAGAGGAATGTAATTTAATTCTGAATGTCTTTATCATGAAGAAAGGTTCTTCATGTAAATAAATAAATAACTCACAAATTATGTTATTAGAAAGAGACAGCCTTAGAAAGACTTGTAATAATGCTTCTCTTCTTGTTTTCTTTCCATAGTAAGAGATAATTGGAGCCAAATGAGTAAAAACAATGCAGCAAGGGCAAAGAGGAAAATCCCAGCCCTTTTAGAAACTCAAATAAATTAAACCAATCACTGTGGATGAAGAATACAATGTGTTCAATTCATATAAATGGGATAGCCGTCAACTGCAAAGTTCCACTGAAGCAGCGATGGGATCTGGGTGGGTGGGGGTAACAGATGTCCTTTTCAAGTTGTGTAAGTACAACAGCCTGGTTAACTGACTCAAAGAAAAGAGGGAAAACACAGAACCTGAAAGCTGCATCATGGAACAGCAAAAAGAATGTAGTCCTTCTGCATTTTACAATAGTTACAAACAAACCTATGATCTTATGTCCTCTTTAAAATTGTATTACATGGTTCCTTTCTTCCTATATTCAATCATTACATCAGCAAATCCATAAATCAACCATTCATTTTATTCTCATTTTGCTTTGTTTTTTTTCAAATAATGAAAAACCTTTTTTTTCTTTAATGTGCATTATTTGCTCCATTTATATTCCACATTAGGCATTTAAAATAACAATAGCAATAGCACTTAGATTTATATACATCTTCATAGTGCTTTATAGCTCTGTCTAACAGTTTACAAGAATGGGCGTCAAACTTGATCACATTACATGATCTATCATGACATATCATGATGTTTTTTGCCTTTATGGAGCTGGGGTGGGCATGGCCTGCACATGACGCATCCGGTCCACGGGCTGCCAGTTTGACACCCCTGGTTTACAGAGTCAGCATATTGCCCCCAACCATCTGGGTCCTCTTTTTACTGACCATGGAAGGATGGAAGGCTGAGTCAACCTTGAGTTGATCAGAATGGAGCTCCTGGTAGTGACCAATGAATTAAAATCCATATTTCTATTGAAAATTTTAAAAAATTCATACCTGCAGTGTCCAATATAGTAGTAGCTTCCTCAATCTTTTGCCACATTTGTTACATAACTCCTTCATTTCGATCCACTACCACCCTCCAGTTCCTTTTACAACTTTTCAAGGAAGTCTTTTTGCTTTTTGGGCTCAAAACTTGTGCTGCTTCTAAGTTAAAATCACTCTGTCTCATTTATTCCAAAGGAAATTGCATCTTTCTTCTGTTTGTCAGCCAGAAAGATATATTCTTTTCTCGTATGCAATATTCTAATAGTTATTTCTTTGAACAAAATTGCTTTTGAATTATTGATTCTCAGCTTAGTATGAAAATGTTATTGCAGGACTTGATCTCTCCTTCCTGACAAAGAGTACAAGTACGTCTCTTGGTACATTTCTTAACTTTGCATATCTTATACTGATTCTAACACCATGTCCCTGATATTCATGTCTTCATCACATTACAATTTTTCTAAGGATTCAACAGCCCTCTCCCTGATATCCTAACCAGGTTCCTCTAGAAGAGCACTCAATCTCTCAAGAACATTCTTTCTCTCATTTTTTTTTAGAAAACGTTTCTTAAATTTTCAAAAATAAAACAAAAATTGGTTAAAAATCAAGACAAAATAGAAGTTACATAAGGTATCATACACTATGTACAATCATCACTCCAAGTTAAATTATTGGTAGATATCTTCATCTTCAAGTTGATTTTAGGTCTTTCTTTACAACAAACTTACATTAAAAAACACTAACGGTACATAAAATAAAACTAACAAAAGTAACAAAAACAAACTAACAGAAAACAACTAGTGTGTTGGCAATATTTGGTGTTTTGAAGCAGAATAGTTGGTTAAATTCAAAATGGGGGATTCAAATTGGAAATACTATTAAGACATGAAATTATATTTACTTAAGACCAAATGTAAATGATATTGCATCTGCTTCATTCTTTTTCTCTTAATCTCAATAGTGCCTATATCAGGGGTCAGCAAACTGTGGTTCTGGAGCCACATGTGGCTCTTTCACTCCTCTGCTGTGATTCCCTATCACTCAAAATATGTGTCACAACTGCCAATGTGCGACACCCACCAGCACACGATTTATTGAGCTTTTCAATCCCTGGTAGACCAACTATGGATAAATTCAAGGAAAGAAAAGGTTCAGAAGAAAACGTAACATTTGATTCAACTACATATGCTAGTTTTGTGGTCACTAAGGAAATAGTGTGGCATGGGAAGGGTTTTTGTGGCTTCCGGTGTTTTCTTTTCTGTGGGAAATGGGTCCAAATGGCTCTTTGATTGTTTAAGCCAATCCTTGGCCTAGATTATCTAGAATTTTTCCACCTGATTTATTATTTCTGTCTTGTTTTCTAAAATTCTATTTTATCTTTAATTTAACCTCTTCACTCGTTTGTGTAATAAATTCTTCAATTTTTTTATTTGTCCTTTCCTTCATATTTACAATTCCTTCCTCCATTCTCCCTTCAAGATTAGCCAAATCTCTCCTATCACATTCAGTTGGTGATGCTGTCACTATCTTCCTTAATTCTTTAAGCATCCTTTGTAATATCCCTGGGATAATCTCTCCTTTTTGTTATTTGCTTTGAAAATAATCATTTCCTTCCTTCTTCATGTTTTGCTTTTTTCTAGTAGCAGACATTTCTATTTTTAAATTTATAATCCAGAAAGGACAGGTTAAAAAAATAAAAGTTCTTTCTTTCCTTTTTCTTTTTTCCTCCTTCCATATCCTTAGCTCTGTAACATCGTTCAGCACTCTATAGTTCTATGCTTATATCATCCTTCATAAATTTCTCTTATTATTTTTTGTCTAATGAATCCAACCAATTGTCCCTCTTAGCAAACAGTCCTCATTTCTACAGAAATATATGTTATTTAATTAATTTAATCATAGTAAACTAAGAAGGTTTAAAATGGATTAAGGGAAAATCAATTTTGATTGGTCAATTAATTTTAAATGGTATTAGTTCAAACCCTTGACAAGCTTTTACCTTTTAATTATTTTTAAAGCCTTGCATTATTTCTTCTTTTTTACTTTAATCCAGGTCAAAGAATCACCCATCAGGTAATTTAATTGTTCTGCTGATCAGAAGATATCTGTCTCATTTAATATTTATAATCCAACTGGGCACTAGAAAGTGGAGTTTTGGGTAAACCCAATATCCTTAAAGCAGGTGCTGCATAAGATTGTGAGTTTGATTTTTTTTCCCCATGCACTTGTTTCTATACTCTCAAATTATCCATTGGGTGCCTCCAGATCTGTGGGTTTCCTAATAAGGAGCTGCCTTTTTGAACATAAATGGGAAAGCTCCTGGTTTATCTTTGTCAAGAGAAGCTCTGCTGGCTGAAGTTGGGACATGTCACCCCAGCAGCTTCTCCACTGTTCAGAGATCTACCATTTCCTCCTGCCTGAGGTCCCTGACTTTTCTTATTTCTTGAGCTTCCTATTGACTATATGTCATTCCTACAAAACAGAACTGATGAATAATTCTAAAACCACTTATTCTGTTCCATAAAAAAAATCATTTGTATTTCCTCTCTCTCCCTCTGTTCAAAGATGGATGAAACTTGCCTTATAACAAATTCATCCTCTTTTTCTTATGTAGTCCAACAGCTTCCCTGCTAGCATTTCAATCAGCCCAACTAGTGGGGGGAAGAAACCCTAATGTACTTTTGCAGGGATAATACACTTTCAAGATCTTCACAGGCAGCATAGGGCTTGCTAGAATTTCATTTTCACACATATTTTTCTAAAAGCATTTGACACAATGGTAAACTGAATGCTTTGCCAGTCCTCATTGCATATAATTGTTGCAAAAATTGGTCTTTCTTTGCAACTGCCCTATAGCAACCTCCCAGAAAAAATATGCAAGCCAATAAATATGCAAACCAAATACAATAAGTACAGTAAGACCTGGACTGTAGGACACGACCCTCAACATTTATTTCCTGTGAAGGGGACTTTGGAATTTCAAGTTGAAACAAAATGAGTCTTAATAAATGGGCAGCCTCTGCACTTAGTGATAGGCTAAATGGGACAGAAGGATAATTAGGTAAAAGTGCTGTCTACTAGCTTCAGATTTCAAATTAACAGAGTTGGAAGGGATCTTGTAGGTCATCTTGTCCAATCCTCCACTCAAGCAGGAGATCTTATACCATTTCTGACATATGACAGTCCAGTCTCTTTTTGAAAGTTTCCAGTGGCAAAGCTGCCACAACTTCTGAAGGCAAGATGTTCTATTGGTTGATTGTTCTCAATGTAAGAAATGTCTCCTTATTTCCAGGTTGAATCTCTCCTTGTTCAGTTTCCATTCATTTATTCTTTGATGGCCTTCAGGTGCTTTGGACAATTGGTTGATCCCTTCCTCTCTGTGGCAGCCCCTCAGATATTGGAATGCTGCTATCATGTCTCCCCTGGTTCTTCTCTTCATTAGACTAGCCATGCCCAGTTCCTGCACTCATTCATTAACTATTTTAGCCTCCAGTCCCCTAATCAACTTGGTTGCTCATCTCTGCACTCTTTCTAGAGTCTCTTTTTTATAGTGTAGTGTGGTGACCAAACTGGATGCAGTTCCAGACACAGATGCACATAAACATCATCATGCTATAAAGTATTTGAGATTAACAGCTGGAGAAGCAATGTGAGATATAATGGGTGGTTTGTTTGGACATGCACTGAGAAATGGATTGGCTAATGTTGCATTAGATATCTTCATGAGCAGACTCCTCCTGGGACCTCTTCTTCAAATGAGAATGAAAAAGATTGCAGTACAATCGAGAGATGAGTAACAGAGTTGAACAACATTCCCAGCTGCATTAAAACAAATATGTAGCCTGCTGAGTTTATTCCTCCCTAAAATAATGGAATCATAATCTTTGTTTTTGTTATTAAAAGCAGTCTTTTTTCTAATAGTGTTTTTCAGGATGTTAGGCAATATATTCATCATTGCTAGCCAATGTGTAGTTGTGTACATGTATAGAGCATCATGTTGCAGGAATAAAAAAAATATACGAGTCTGAATGCAGGAATCCATGCATTAGCATGTTATTAGGAACAATCTCAGTTTTATAATTCATGTCAGGTATCCTATTTAAACAATGTATCTGATTTCAATAGGAATTGGAATACAATTATGGGTTACTGCTTATTTTTAATTTTTATTACAGTAATATATTTTTAAAGATCACAAAACTTTGCCCTCTGTTAAGCCCTAGCAATAGCTCACAAGAAAGTTAAGTTATCAAAGATTGTTATTAGCCAAGTCATATCAAAGAGAAAGGAATTAGATTATGGAATTCTGGAAACTGGATATGTTACCTTAGCACCATTACTATGTTAATTTCAGAGGTGGTATTCAGCCAGTTTGCACTGGTTCAAGTGGACCGGTAGTGGCAATTTGGCCCGAGTTGTAGAACCGGTAGTGACTTTTGACTGGCCATGCCCCCACCCAGTCACCTGCTCAATGCTCGCTCACCCCTTCCACCTGCTTGTCGCTAGCCCTGCCCACGCCCATCCTATATATGTTGCCTTCACCATACAGCCCAGCTAATCGCTTTGCCAGTCACCTCGCCAATGACCACTCAGTTCAGCTCACCGAAGGTAAGCAATGCATGATGCCTGCTCACCTTTTGCCTTGGGTTGGGGGTCGGGGCACCAGGGATGTACCATTCCCTAAGGCATCAAAGGCCAGAGCTGCTTCCCGCCTCAGCTGGATCGGGGAAAGCACCATTCCCTGGCTCCAGCCTTGCCCTAGAGCCACCACCCACTCACTGCCCACTCTCCCTTAAGCTTGACACATTGCCCTGTTTTTCCTCCTTCAGAGGCCTCGGCCCTTAATCTTTCCACTTTCTCCCCCACAACCTCCTGTTTTGTCATCCCGTGGCCATGACCTTACCTTCCTCCCAAAGCTGGCTACCAGGGAAGGCAAGCCAGGGCTGAGAGCCATCATTGCCACTGGGCTTCCCACCAGCCCGCATCTCACCCCCTTGTTGCAAGATGCCTGTAGCTGCACCAAAAAAAACATGCTTGGTTGGAGGGGGGTCATGTGACTGAGTGGGTGTGGGCATGAGTGATGTCAAGTTGGACACGTTCATACAGTGACATGACCCCTGACCAAGCCACGCCCACAGAACTGCAGGGAAAAAAATTGAATACCACCGCTGGTTAAGTTTGTTAAGTACATTAAGAAAATGCCTTCTTGATACCTTTGATTCTTCTTTAAACTGTCTCTTGACTCAGGGGTAGATCACTACCCATTTGGAAAATGCAAAAGGAATGTGCATCTTCTGCAGTATTTTGGAAGCATCCATTCCTGTTCCAGGCTCAGAGAATTCCAATGCATCTACAGAGAATTGTCAGTGTGTTATAATGAAAGAGACCCAACTGAAAGACTGAGAGTGCACACTTTCTTCAGCCCATGAGTTTAAATCCAGAGGGATCATTTATATCCAGCAAGGCCAAATTACGTTATCACTATAGTTTAAATCCAGTAAATCCAAAATGCTTCATAAATGGATAAATTTCTTGATTTAGGTATATAATTCAGCTTCCTCAAAAAAAGTTCAAAAAATATCTCTTGACTTTTCCAAGCTAAAGTGCTTCATTGCTCTCAATGATGAAGAGTTTCCTCAATTTCCTCTAGTTTCCTAAGTAGCAAGCTACATGTTAAGTTCATTTTATAGAAAGTAGCTGGCTCTCTTGGGTATTGCTCTTTTAAAATAAATGACCCAATCCAGATACAACCAATGAAAGCAGTAAAGATTTCAATCTCCCACTAGCTGATTTATTTCAGTAATTCATCTCCATTTACAACCAAAGATTTCCAAAAGTCTTCAGTGTAGGGGCCAGAGGCCATGCTACTGCTGCTGCCAGTATTTCTAGCAGACTTGTTGCTGTGATGATGCAACTGTTAAATATATTTCTTTTGAGTATCATGGGCTAGATGATTTTGGATGGCAGGTAGTGGATCACCTTTGAATAAGCATGCACAGTATTGCACTGTGTAACTAATATAGCAGGTTTCACCCAACATGGCTTATTAAGAGAATGTAATGAATCAAAAGTATATAGTCATTTCATTTCATATTGTTATTGATTTTAAAAATGTAGTCTGTCCTTTATAGGTGAAATATATTGGTCTGAAATCATTTTATTTATGATAAGTGGTGGCTTGACATTGACATATTGTTAAAAAGGAAATCACATGTACACAGATAACGTAGACAAGTTTCGATCAACATTTATCTTTCCTATGTTAAGTAAGTCAAACAAATGCTTAAGATTAGAGCAATTTCAGTGATTTCTGGATAGGTTATTCTTCTTATAAGCTGACATCCAGCTTGCTTATGGCACTGCAAAGCAATCCTGTATTCATTTGGGCCAAAGCATAACTCTCTGTGGTGTTGAATTTCTTGGACCTGTCACTTAAGGAGAACCCATGCAAATGGAATGGAATATTCTACACTCTCAACCTTGAGATAGTTCAAAAAGAAAGCACGATTGAGGGTACAGATTGAGAACCCAAACAGCACCAGGAAGGTCTTGCCAAAGATCATCCACAAATACAATTTGTTTCATCTCAGTTGCTGGATTCCTATCTGAAACAGCTTTTAAAATGATGTATCTATTTCTTCTAACACTCTAAAATACACCAACACTATCTTCTCAATAGTCCTCCAATGAAGAGAAAGTTGAAATTGGTTAAAATGAGCAATAAATACCTGAGAGGTTTAACACTGTCTCATTCAAGGCAAGCAACATCATCTTCTTCATAAATACCTTTAATCATGACCAAGTCTCTCCCTGGAAACTTTTCCCAATGAGGAAAAGCAGGAATCCAAATTGTAGATGGCAGAACCAATTTCACACCGATCTGTATCCACTGCCTCAGGAGTCATAGGCACAAAACCCACTCAGAAAAGTACCTCAGTCATCCCTATGGGACTTGACCAGCTCTCATGCCTGGCTGAATTGATTTCTTCTGAAAAAATGTCTGGAAAATTCCCCACAGTGCCTAACCTACCCTAACAAGTCTGAGTCACTTTAAATTGTGACTACTTCTCCATTCCTTTATATAAATGTGAAAGAAATAGAGAAACATTTGAAGTATTGCCAATCTTACGGTCACAGTATAGACTCAGTTATGAACCTTTATTTGTATTCAGTCTGATTTTGCTATTTGCTCCCAGAATAATTTTAGGAATCTCTTGAATTATCTCTTCATCAGCTCATCATTAAACCAAAGAACATCCTCCAGATTGGCAAACCAGGAAAGGTTGTTAAGGTACATATTTAAGGTTTTTGGAATCTCCTATTTCATTAGAAATGTTCACTGTAATCTCAGGAAACTCAAGCACCCTTTGGAAACTCTGTGGTTCCATAAAATACCTGGACTACACAAATATATTCATTCTCCCCGAAGAGGCAGGGGCTCCCAGTCAACTTCATAGCCATCAACAGTTAATGACAAGGAGCATGTGGTAATGTACCAAACTTCAGATCACATCACATCTGCCATGAGACAAAACAGATATAGTATGTGGCATTCCATATGCTTCAGGTCCTGGATCATCTCAGACAGGGCCATGGTAGCCATGAATTCCCCTATTGCCTCTGACTCCCATTCCAGGAAAGGCATGCTGAAATTCCTCAGAACCACAATCCTAAAGATTTCCATCACCAACTTCATGATAATACCTTTATGCTGATGCCAAGTCCAAGAATGGATGAACAGATCTTTGGAAAAATAACTTCTGGTTTTCCTAATAGAAACCAGATCTGTCCTCTTATCCACCATAAAATCATGGATGAGGGAGAGAGATTTATTGCAGGCAGACATTACAATTTAGCAATAACAGCTGAAGATCAAGGACTCCAAAGATCCAGTAAGCTGGCTTTCGGATCAAAATTAGGGGGTTCTTAGAAACAGACCTTCCCCTTGTGTCTCATTATATCTCCCTTTGCCAGTCACTTCTTTGATCTTCATCTTTTCCTCCATACTTCCGTTTTCCATAGTCCACCAGAAGAACCCTATTTACTGTCCTACTCACACACCCTTCCATGTTTTTATCAATCTACCCTGTTGCATTCGCTGCCTTCACCAAAACCCACAGACTTACTAGAATGCACTTGAAACTCTCTGACAATTTTCTGAAGAGGCTTTCCACAGAGCTGACTTTGAAATTCTTTCATCTAGTTGTTTTGAATGCTTGGCTTCTATCCCAATTGTCTTGCTCCAAGTAAAAACAATTCCAACAAACATTGTTGTGAGTGTGGTTTATCTTGTTGGCAGGCTAGAGGAGCCGAGATCATGCTCATTGCATCGAGGAAATTATCTAGCAAACAAACCAAGTAATCAAGTCTAGCAGAGGTCTGTTGGTGAGAGTACAATTAGGTCAGGTCCTCAAAGCCATGGTACTGCATAATCCATATCTAGGAACAATCTGATGGTCAAAGTCATGTAAGTGGAAAGAAAAAGATACAGACTTTATGATGTAACTAGGCAACAGGGTGAAAGTTTCTACTATTTCCAGTTCTTAAGAACGTAGGGGCTGACCTTTGAAGTCTCCATGGCTCTGAATAAACACTTGGGCTTAAATCAGCATTATAAAACAACAGATGAGAATTAGTAGCAATTAATCCAGGAACAACAAAAGGATAAAAGTAAGTGCAAAGCAGGGATGCAAAAACTGTACCCCATCAGACACTTAAGGTTTGCCAACATAACTTTTGCCACCTCCTTGGGTTCCCAAATACTTTCGGCAAAAAATTGGTCCACAACAAATTGTGCAAAGCCTGGTGGTGTCCATCGAAGAATCTGGGGAGCATTGAAACTTGTTCTTTCCTTTAGAGAAGAAGGATGAAGGAGGGAAAAATCTTAGAAAGTATCAATGGTTCCTATGAGACGTCAGGAATGGCCAAATGAGGACCCAGAAATTTAAATAATTTTCTCAGCCTACAAAAATGTGCAAAAACAGCTCTTTAAAAAAAATCCCTAGAAGATGTTTGTAGATAAATAATTCCAAAGCTTTTAGAATTACAATTCTCCAAAGTTGTTGTGTGAGGCCCAAAAGCTTTGGTGAAAGCTTCTCCAAAAGTTCTCATCAAATGGGATTTTTAGTTCAAAAACTGGGAAATTATTTAATAGATGGAAAGTAATCATATTAACTGTACTTAAATAAATTAAATTTTAATTAGATAAAATCCAATTTAATTTTGTAATTGTTCTAACCTATTTTCAGTACATTTCCCCCTCCCAATGCAGCATTCAAAGGTAAGTGAATCTTTATAATAAAATAATGATGTTAATGAATTCCCTTAGTGTAATAAAATAAATTAAAACATCAGCAAAAAATATTTAGACTATATCAATGGTATGCTTTTATATTTCATGTAATGTATAGAATATCTACTGAATATAATAAACAGTTATTGTTCTCCATTTCAGCTTCTACTAGAATACATAGAAAACATAAAAGGCTTATTGACTTCAGTGTACTGTAGATTGCCTTGTTTAGGCATAATGAGAAAAAAGTTGATGTATGTACTTTAAGAATAAAGCAGGTTTATGTAAATCATTTGATTGGCATGCTAAGTAGTTAATTAAGTTCCATTCCATACCTCCACTGTTTTTAAAGTTAGATTCAAATTAACTACAGTCATCTGCATCATTGCTTGTAATCCCAAATCCAGGAGCAAAGATTATTAACTTGTTCAAATGTAAGGCTAATTTACATTCAGTAGGTTGCTTCTGACCGTCACCACTGTATTCAGCCTCGCAAAGCACACATACAGGATTCTTTAGGGAAACTTGTCAGAAAATAAATCCATAAGGAATGCATAAAAAGTTGAACAGATAGAAATAAACCAACACTGAAATATTAACCATTTCAGTTTTCATATGGATGAGAACAAATGCATTTATATTTTCCATCCTTTCAGTTTACAGTAATACTAACATAATCCCATGCATATAAATTATTGTGGACTCACGATTTACCAACAGATTAAAGGTGAACTATAGATTTTTCCATTAGTACTCTATTCTGTATTAACATGCATTAGTTCAATAAGATGAAGTAAAGCTTTTTATGAGAAACTAAGAATTGATGGGAAAATCACTTTGGATGATGACAATTCAATTGTTGTATGAGCACACAATTCATTTCTTAATGGATTGTGGTGCAACACCTCCGCACAGTGGCAATTATGGGAATTTCCCTTAAAACTCTAATGGATCTATTGATAAGCAGTTTGGCACAGCTTCTGATGCTATATCAGAATTGAATAATACCATAGCATGAGACTTTGGGTGCCTTTGTTTCTGCTCCTTACTTGGGAGGAAAGTTGCCAATAAAATGAAAACTTCCTTCCAAAATGATGAACGAAATCTCTTCCTTGAACATGCAAAGCCACTACCGATCTGTATAAACATAATTAAATCCAATTGAACCACCATAAAACAAGTAGAATAGCATTTCTATAATAAAAGTTTTATTATAAAAATTGTAAATACAGGGGAAAAAAATTGTTTGTACATATATATATATATAATATTATATCTTTTCAAATTTCCCATAAGGTATGTTTTTTTGTTTTTTACTAAAGGGTAGGGTAAATAGGATCTATAAAATTTTCTTAAATCAGCAGTGTGAGAGTGTT